>WEIS01009073.1:9817-33956 GCA_013389965.1 Todus mexicanus | reverse complement strand
ATTTTCCTGATCTGCATTTGTAAAGACAGTGCATCTCTGTGGCACTGAAACCCTGCCTGTGGTGCTCCTGCTAAAGTCTTGCCATCAGTGCAGAATGCAGCCCCCTGCATATGTACCACCTGCACACCAGAGCTCCCGCTGGCTCACACCACTTCTCACTTCAGGGCAAGTTACAGACTTAATGCACTGAACTAGCCCATTGGGCCCTACTGACTGTAATATTGATTTCTCTTACTCAAACAAGTCTGTGGTCTTGATAGGCTTCTCCTAAATTACCTGTTCAAAATCTAGGCAACTTTTAAAGAATGAGTTCTGAACACAGTGAATGGTATTAGTTGGGCAATTTGTCACTATCCTATGTCTGTAAGTCATGTTCCAATACCTGAACCACAGAACTGTGCTTCTTCCCCCTTGAAAATAACCACAAACAACTTTTGAGCTACATACAGAGGAGATGTCACCTCTTTCAGCGTGCTCAGCTGAAAGAACCAGGGCTCTGTAGTGCATCAAGCATCACATATGGTTTTCCTGCCCTTCTTTGCAATGGTCCACTTGAGTGGTTCCCATCAGCACTCAGGGGTGGGAGGGTGGTGCTGGCATTTCACCTAGCAAGATAGTTTGTGCAGGACAACTCAGAGCCCATCGTGAGTGGGTTTCTTTAAAACTCTTCCATAAGCCACCTGTCTTCGTTTGCCTGGAAACACTACGATGAGTATTTGAGCTACAGCCAAGAAACAAGAGATCCTGATACCATTCACAAAATATTTAGGCAGTAAAGGATTGCAGTCCATTTAAATTTTAAAGGGCAGCTAAGGCACTATTTCTGTGTCTGGCCTATAAAGAAGGTAAGTAAGAGAGATCTCAGGCTGATGCCATGAGCAGAAACAGGAAGACTGTCAAAGTTTCCAAGGACTCCAGGCCTGAGCAGCAATGTGATGGTATGGGGAAGATACAGAGAACCTGCCATGAATACACTGGGTTTAAGCTCATGCCCGTTATGGCCTTGGGTAAACTAATGCTACATTTGTTAACCAACATGAAATGCAGGAGTCTATAGGAACCACATGTTTTCCATCCATTCCATGTGCTCCATCAGCTTGATGGAGTTAGATGATGCAGACAGACAGTCTGAGATCTGGGTTAAATAAGTTGAACTGCTTTATTTTTCTCTTGGCACTGCAGTGTGCGCAAGAAATTCTCACAGGGTGGAACATCTGGAGTGCATTATTCATTAAGAGTGAAAGATGCTGTTGTGTTTGTGGAGGAACCAAGCACGCTTCTTGCAAGCATCTGACACAAACCAGAGTGACAATTAACGGTATGGCAGCTTTCTTTAAAGGATATTAGTTCTGCCTCGTGTTAAATAAAACCTTTGTCAGCTTAGCTGACAGCACAGGTTTCCGAGAAGGCATTTCTCTAGCCCAGTAAGAGACATGAAAGAGAGCTTTTAAGTAGCACACTAGCATTTGTACATGCAGCAATGGGAATTCTCACGTACAGTAGCAAGATGTAACTCTTGTCAGATTGTGAGCTCGGTAGGAATTGATGCTATGACTTCTATCTACACACAGATAATATTTTTCACCCAACAGCTTACTCATAAAACCAATGCAGAAATAGCAGCTTACTCATAAAACCAATGCAGTGTAGGTCAGCCAGAAATCTGTGGATTTGAGTCAAAATATGAGCTGAAGCAGCAAACAAAAGGGTTTTCTATCCTTCAGTGGCCAGTGGCTCAGGCTCTTGCACAGAATGTGGGAGCCCTGGACTGGGTCCCATCTTTCCTTGAGAGACCTTTAGCTCTGCTCCCCCTGGCTTCTGTATCCTAGCCCAGTTTTTCAGATACTTTTTGCCCTAGCAAAGACATCACATCCTCCAACGACCAGCGTAACACTGGTCTGTATTCTGCATGTGGGGTGTTTCTTTCCTGTAAGAACTCATAATGAAAAGCTAGATGAAAAGGTGGACACAGAACTGGAAAGATAAGATGGCTTTTTTGGAGGACAGATGGCAACAACAGGAGTCATGAGAGGCTTCACCTAGAAAGCCCTGCAAGGGAATGGGGGAACTTGAGGGATAACCCAAGGGAAGCATAAAATGGAGACCAAAAAGATGGCAGCCAGGTGATGCTCCTCCTCATGATGATGCCATCACACAACTAAACACACCAGGTCACTTGGAAGGAGAGAAGGGAAGACAGGGAACCTGATGAAGTGCAAGGTCAGTGGAGGAAAAGGACTTAAGAAGACAAAACAAAGATCCTCCTTGTGCTCTTGGCTGATGATATCAGTGTGGTTTGCACCTCCGAGACAGAAATCCCAAATAGGAACTTTTCCAAACCTTAGGTTTCTGTTAAAGCAAATGCGTGCAAGTGTATCTCAGTATTCATTTGCCACGCTATACCAATATCAAAACTATCAAGTCAGCAATATTTTTTAACTCTTCAGGAAATTACCTTTGTTTTCCTTTTCTGAGTATGATAAATTCAACTAATTTTCTCTTACCCACTCTTCCAGAAATGAGAAAATAGCTTCTAATAAGACACAGAACAATCTTATGTCAAAAAGCCTACTCCTTTTACAGTGCTAACAGAAGAGCTACTTCAAGTTCAGACAGAAAGAACAAATAAATACGAGTTTTCAGACCATAATGGCAGAGAAGTGCTTCCATTCTATGTGTACATCAATTATTTCCTTCTATTTAAATCCAGGACTAAATACCCTTGGAACCGAAATAGCAAATGTCCAGTTGAGTACAGGCATTCCTTTTAATGTAATCAAGAACTCATCTAGTTTGAAAATCATGGCAACTACCAATGAAGTGAAGGGCTGTATGGACCTAAGCCCTGCAACAGAAAGTGCAGGACAGCATGGGAAGGCAACTTCCAGAGAGGAGGAAGGTGAGTGTCCAGATCATGAACAAAGATACACAAGTTGTGAAACAACTTTAGAGAGGCTCTCATGAGTAATCAGGAAGATGGAGAGATTAGCTTTTGCCCCAATCTCAAAAGTCAACTCTCCAATTTTTAGTGAAAATGAAATATTTAGTTTAATTAATGTATTTTTTCTTCTTTTTCTTTTTGGAAGCAGGACTTTTTCTTCAGAAGGTAAACTCAGTATAAATTCCAAGCCACCACCATTAAAAATGCTTCGGGATTACTTTTTCCTCCACTGACACCTTTTGATTCAATTGTTACTGCTTCTCAACACAACCTGGCTCATCACAAGATCTTTAAACTGACCCCTGGAGCTCAAACTAATTAATACATGAGGCTTTGTACACCCATACACCACATGGGAATACACCACATGTTTAACTGGAAACTAACAGCTCAAAACCAAGCAATATGTGGGAAAGAAAGTTCTTTATCTAATCAAGTCCCTGCAAGAGCTGAGGAGCATTAGTGGTTTCTACTACTGATATTTTGTATTAGTCATTTTGGAGGAGGCTCAGTGTAAGGGGAAATAAATATGTGGCTAAGAAAATAAATAGAGAGGTCCATGGGTGTTTTTAATGCCTCTTCACACTAGCATTTCAATGCAAGACTCTTGAGATAGAGACTTTTGTGTGTTGAGACACAACACTCAGCAGCATGTGTATTTGTATGTATACATATCTGTATCAAAAATATATATTCTCACCTTCAAAGACCAAGTCCGACCATCAGTGAATTCTTACATTTAACAAGCAACTGTATGAAGCCAAGAAAGAAGACACATTTGATTAAGACAACCAGTCAGAGGTTGGCACAGGTACTACAAAAACCTTAGAAGCTATTGGCTATCGAGACTTCTCTCCTGACAGAAATCTTTGCTGCCTGTCAAAGAGAGCAGCAGTTCTGCAGGCTCACGTGTTGTTCTGCAAAGACAGGAGGCTGTAGGATGAGGAAGACAACAGCCTTGCCTTCAGCAGGTCTTCTCTGTGCTTTCTCATCCCTGACTAGCAAGACACAGAGAGGAATGGTATGGTGGGTACAGTATCTGGCTTTTGACAATACAAGTGACGATCTAAGATTCCATAGCGCATCTTCTAAAAAAATTCTCATTTCTTAGACAAAAATTTCAGTTTATAATCAGAACTAATTTTCCATAGCTCTACATAAGCCATGTCTTAACTACACATGAAGGAGAATCGTGAGGTTGTTTTCTGACCAAATACACCATTAGAATTGTATGTGTCTGTATGTGTCTTCCTACCAACAGAGTATGTTCAGGGTAAAAATTTTAATATCTGAACATCTAGGAAAACTCAAAGCTTAATCTCAAGTGCACTACTGTAACTATGAGGCAGTTATGCACCTCATCTCATACCTTTCCGGTTAAAAGTTATTTAGCAAGATACAGATCTTTTGCTTTTGTAGACAGAATAGCTAAGACACTTCAGCAACTGAAGGTAAGTTTTAGAGTTTGCTCTCAAGCCCTTAAACAAGGGAAGGATAATTCGAAGATGCAGGAAACCTTTGGCCCTTTCAGCGAGACGCAGTATATTTTGCTTGCCAGTTTGTACATGTTTCAACAGCCTTCTGCCACAGTTTTGTGCTTCTGGAACTTCAGGTTTAAACAAATTCCGGGTGCCACAGGGAAAACTAAAGCTGATGTAGAAGCAGCAAAGCCTGTTCATCTCCAAAAATCACTCCTGAGATCGCCTGTGAGCAGATGCAAAGATATCTTTGGAAACACTAAATAGGGAGGTGAGGATGCAGGAAAGTGGGTGAGAAGGTGGTTTTATGTTCATTCCTTCATGCACACACACGGGACTCCTCTTGTGCAAGTCCTAATTGGGCAGACAGACCTCAGGCAGAAACAAATACTCCCAGTGCCTCTTGGGTTTGCCAGGCTGTCTCTCAGGCAGGGCACATTGCAAGCGTGTCACAGTCTGGCAGAGCAGTTCATCCAAAATAGAGGGCAGGGAGGCAGCTCAGGAGTTCCATCTATTCCAACTCTATGCACCAAGAAGGCAGGACGGGGTGCTAAAATTCCCTCAGAAGCTGCAATAGCCACCAGGCTCAGCAGCTTTGCTAAACCCGTGTCACTGTGCCCAGAATCCATCCACACTTCCTGGCTGGACTGCAACACACCAAGACCAGTTCCCTGCAGACTCCCAGAATGTCCAGCTCTACTGGATCTCCACCTTGGTGAATTAAAACTCAAAGGAAAGGTGAACTTGGTTTTCTAAATAGGCTTTTGACTAATTTCACTGTGCTCTAATCACAGGAGTGAAGTCCATTTCCATCCCACGCCCATGGCTCGTTTCCCTCCTGCAGACGACAAAAATGCCGCTGGGAAGTTCAAAGGGAGCGAGTTGCTCTTGCCACAAGCCTGGTTGAACGCAGGTGGCAAACAAATGTACAGGCGAGAAAAAAGAAGTACAGAGACAAGGGAAGAGAAAGGGGAGAGAAAAAAGGAGCAGAAACCATCAGCAAGGCAGACTGTGAGAGGGAACAAACCCCCCACCACATTGACTGAGGAAGAAAGAAAAAGGAACAAGATAAATAAAGGGTTGTGGCAGCTGCGTGATGACAGGCACTGAGATGAGCGGACAGATACAAGATCCAGCAGTGGTTGTGAACTAAAAGTTTACAAAGGCTCATGTCTTTCCCGCACTCCCACTTTACAGGACTTGAACTCAGGAAGAGAGAAAACCACAGACTCTGTGTCTGCTCAGCCTGACCAGGACATCCTTCAAGAACCAGCCAAAACACAAAACTGCTGTGATGTGTGACCAAGGGCCATGAAGAGCTCCTGCAAGAGAGCAAATCCCAAGAGAGCCACCCATTTCCCAGTGCTGGCTGGCTCAGGAGGAGGCTCCCTGGCCTCTGGGATGTTGTCTGTGGGCACTGAAGAGTTTGCACAGATTTAGTCCATGAATAGGGCATTAGCTTTGTCAATTGGACAAGTTCTCTCTTGTGGCTAAAGAGCCAGAGAGTATTTATTTTATTGCATTCAGTTTGTGGGAGATCCTTCCTGAAACAAATTAAACACCTTGTTTTCTTCTTTTTCTTCTTCCCGTTTTTAAAAACAAAACCAAAAAAACCCCAACACATAACCCCAGGAAGCCAATGCATGCTCTGCTGTTACATGCAAAAGTCAGAGCAAGGACATGAGCATTGCCTCAGGACCCAAAAGTGAATTTTGAGCTATTTCACTGCAACAGAGAAACTGATAAGAGAGAAGTGGCTCACAGCCAGCAGGATTTATACCTGCACAAGGAACACTCGGCAAACTTCCAGTCCATCACCATAACTGCTCCAAGCAGTATAGGCTTATTCATAGGGAACTGAGAACATGGACCTGAAATGCTGGATTTGCTTCTTTTCTTCATTAGTGCTTACTTTAACCTTCTCTCCCAAGTAAATGGGCAAGTTCCACTGTTGGCAGCTTCAGACACTGTTTATTGCCAAGATGAAAAACTAATGTTCCCTTGCTATAAACTTTATATTCAAAGCAGAAGGAAAAACATGGTTCAAGACTGCTAATGCAGCTGGCTGCTACAAAAGAAACCCCAGTCTTCTCTAAGCTGGCTTTAAAGCCAAATAAAAGAAACAGCTAAAGGTTTTTCCCCAAATCAAGCATCCTTTCACAAAACAGAAATTCCTCAAAGGGAAAAAGATACAGGTAAAAGTCCTGGTGTGGGCAACTTCCTGAAAAGCTCTCTTTAGGTTTTCCTTTATTATGGACTACAAATCTATTTCCATGATTCTGTCCCATGGCAGCAAGCACAAAAGCCTCGAAGGCTCGGTTCCCACAGGTAGGACTGCTTTTCTAAGCAGTGCACAGAGAGGTGAAATGCAAAACAAGGAGATGTTCTCACTGAGCATTTCTTTGTGCCCAGGATGAAGGGAAGCAGTTGCCTTTTGCTAGGAGCTCTTCATCCCTCCCATGCTACTGTGCCGCTGATGCACTGGTTTCCTTTCAGCAAGAGGGAACACTGACTTCAAAATTGGTTTCCCAGCTTTTAAGCCAACGCATAATCTCGTTCTTCTACGTTTAATGTATTTAAAACAGTCAGGTTCCCTTCTGGTCCCAAATGCATATGCATTTGTTAATGTATTCAGCCTAAACTAACCCAGCTCCAACTCCTGAAAATATTTAAGGACGTACTTAATTTAAAACACGTGCGCAGTCTCAGTAAGGTCAGTGGGATTACACTTGAATGTGGCGGCTTTCTAACAGCTCCCAGCCATGCCTCTCCTCCCCTACACCCCAAGACAAGGGCCAGGAAGACTCACTAACAGCCAATTTTGCCCCATGAGAGTTTTGTCCATGAGAACAACAGGTAAATGGGAAGCAGAACAGCGAAGTGATCTGCTCCAACATCAGAAAGCAGGTCAATAATGCAGCCAAGATAAGTACTAATGATCCGGGGTCCAGTGGCTCCAATGTTCAAAGAGAATGGTACGTGGGGCTTTCACATCATAGCATGCTGCAAAAGCTTTAGCCACAGCAGTGTTTTAACCACCCTTCTCCTCAAAACAGTCTTAAGAGGAATTAAAGGCAAGTGAGGCCTGATTAGATTATTGTAACAGCTTCCTCCAAATAAATACAAGCTAAAAAAAGCACCAGAGGACAGAGATCGCATCTCGCCAAGAAATGGATAAGCTGCCCTTGCTGTAGGCACATAAAAGCAGGCCAGACAGATGTTTACACCGGGTGATTCAGCGCATCTGAACTTGTCAAGTTGTTTGATAACTTCATACTCAGGAGCATTTCTTTCCTCATTACAGATATATTCTGGTTTCCAGTAAAAAGTGTTGCTGGCACCAGCATTCCCCACATGCTGTTTTCTGCACAGTGGAAAGAAGAGGAGTTTATCGCACAGAAAGAAAAGTCATAGATGGATGGCAGTTTTCAGTGAGTTTCTAGTGGGTCTCCCCTTCCCTTCTTCCACCCCTTAAAATGTGGTGGTTGTGCCTATGCAATATGGACAAGCTGAATCCATTCTTCCCCCAGGCTCCCAGCTGCAAAGCTAGCATGCAATGCCAGCGCAGCGCTATTCTTCTGCTGCTGGTGCTCTGCAGGGAGACGGGATCCGATTTACCCCAGAAGCACTGCTGCTGTGTTTCAGCTCTACAGGGACACTCCTTAATCTGCATGAGGAATCCAAAGGACTTGAAACAATAAGAGAAAAGGAAATCATTGTTTTAAGACGTACTGAAATATCATTGTGTGGATGTACTTAACAGATGGGGAATGCGATGGCCAAATTCCGGCTCCCCCGGGTTAGCTTCTCAGAACCAGGCTGCCCTGTCTTCTCTGGGGGTAGAAAAATAGGAGGGGGATCATTTGCAAAAGCTTCCTCACCCACATGAAGAAGAAACAGTAGCTGCGGTCCAAGGCTGTTGAAGACCCTACTTATGCTGAGGTGATGCAGCCAAGGATTTTGCAGGGCTTGGACAGGAAGCGCACTATGTGCATGGCCATATTTCTACACTATTCAGAGTTCAAAAACCTCTGGGGAAAACATTCACCTTAAAATAGGTAGCAAGAGACTCAGAAGGCAGATGCTGTATCCATTTATATATTGGCCAAGAGCGGCTCTTGGCTTGCTGGGCCTGGAAGGCCCAGGGCTGGGATGATCACAGCATGCAGGGGAAGAAAGCACCTGCTGGACAGTCATATTTGGTGAGGGCTTCATGACTGGGCTACTCCAGCTGCTGCTGGTAGACCTAGCCTACATGCCTGTCCTTTTGAACAGGGGAGAAGGAGGTTTGCATATGTTCTTCCAAACATCCCCAGCAGCGCACACTGGCAGGAACAAGGCATCAGCATCACTTTACCCTCAGTAGTACTGCTGATGAAGAGTCCAAGAAAGTGTCCTCAGAGGTTTTTAGTTTGGATCAGAATGTGGTTTGGAAGGAGAAGTCCTGATCTTCTCCGTTTTCTGCACTTTGGTTCCCACCATACAGAGGGCTCAGGCTCCAAGCATGGGATACCTTATGAGTGCAAATAAAAGGTATGTCCCGTGAGCTAACAGGTCCAAGATCTGACCAGAACTAGTCAAAGCAAACCCCAAAACATGCACAGCATAGACATGAAGTCCTTAGTATTAATACTTCAGTCTCCATGTCCGTTACTAGGGCATCATAGTATCTTCTCATGCAGATACCACCTAAACAGCAACGAGGTTCGCTCTGTGCACCCTCCATCAGCCGTTCTAGGGTACTATGTCCAGCTGACTCCACTGTACAAAACAACCCTGCTATCAATGACTGCCGTTAGACGGGATTGCAAGTGAGGACAACTGTAAGACTACAAGCCTATTTTTAAGGACACTGTGTTGCACACTTTCCAGGAAAGGTTGCAGACACTGGAGCCCACAGCTTTGCAAGGAGCACATGCATACCCCTCAGCCAGCCCCTTTGTGCCAACATGTACATCACCAATCCACCTGAATTGCTGCCATTGCAGGTGCCCTTCAGTACCAGAGCCCATGTCATGGCCTCCCTACAGCTCCAGGGTCAGGAACCCCCCCAGTACACATTGAAGACCAAAAGCGGTGCACGGCTAGCAGGCCTCCTGCCAGCTGCAGATATTTGGACACCCCTCCAAGAGATGCTGCACAGCCAGGACTGGCAAAGAGATTTGGGGCAAGAGCTCCCATCAGTCATGCTGGGAGCTGGGGACCTAAAACTCTGTGACAGGGAGCTTTGAAAACACCAATCCAGGTTCATTTCAGGAGCAGATCCTGGGGTTCCCTCCTCCTCCCTCTCTCTTTTGCTTTAGCGACACAACATCGCTCTTTCTCCGGTTCCAAAAGGGGGTCTTGCAGGGCTCTCTGCATCAGAGATCAGGAGCTGTTTTGAAAGGAGGAACCCGCAGTTTGACCCCTGCTGTATTGAGAGACCTTTTGTGCCTCTGCAAAGCTCTTTGCTCTGCACCAGCCCCACGGCTGGCGCAGGGAATCGCAGCAGGAAGTATGGATTTATTCTGCTGCCGACAATCGGGAGCAGCAGTGTCCTCTGGTGCCTTCATTGTCCAAAGGTGTTTGAGTGTAAAGCTCACACATAATAGCGACTTTCCAGCCATGCCTGTTGAAAAAGCCCTTTGGTGCTAGCCAGCCCTGATGGGAATGCAAGACCTCAGGTGTCCAGGCTTATCTTCCTACCAAACTCATTCATTTAACACCGAACTCCAGTTACTCCTTGTAGTTATAAGAAAGCCCCAAAACAAAGACTCAGCGGCTGCGTGCTCCTCAGCCATTCAGTGCTGCTGGTGCAGGGAGCAGGTGTTTCGAGGTCTGCATTCCCACTCTAGTCTGAAGAGGCTAGAATAAGACACCGCTTTTTGAAATGTCCACTAGAAAAGAAAGAAAGAGGCAGCACGCCATCACTGTGCAGGCTGGGGGGAAGGTGAAGGGCTCAGCTAATTCATAGTGCAAGCTGGCTGAGCGCTGCAAAATTAATTCCCATGGAAATTTCTGAAAATATGGAAAGGAATCTAGCTGAGTGGGTTTTACACCCTGGTGCTTTTACACCCAGTGCTTGGCTGGCTCAGGTCAACTGCAGCCACTCAGGTCTGAAACTCCTCACCTGAATCTAGAAAAATGTGCCCTGAAGTATAAACTCTTCGCAGAGGGGAAGAAAAAAAATAAAAATTTGCGAAGGAAAGTTTTCAGTAAAAGCAAAAGACAGCATTTGTCACATAAGTAACAAACTGCAGCTTGAAATCATTCAAGCACAGGTCAGGGTGCCAGTATGACCTCTGTTTTGCCCTAATATATTATATTAATTCGTATTTGTTACACAGAGGTATCAAAAGAAAGGCTGATGAGGGGGTGCTTGTGCTGACACAGGCCCAAAGGCTCTGCTCTCCCAGGGCTTGTCTGGTCCCAAGTGCTGCACCGAGGCCTTGGCAAAGGCAGCTGGGGCAGATGCTGAGGTCGCCCTTGAACACGACACGGTGCTGCTTGCTCTGCAATGCCTCTTTCAAAAAGTGCCCTGACTGCATGGCAAACATAAGTAGGATTTCCTAATATTTTTTAAAACATATTTAAATAGAAATCCATCTATTCCACCAGAAAATCACAACATCCAGCACCTTTTCTCATTCATCAGCCAAGCAGTAACAGTGGGGCTAAAGCACTGGTCCAGCTCAACCAGTTTCTGTGCTATAGCATCGTCTGGCCATTCAACAAAGGCTCCTTGTCCTTCTCTTACTACAGCTGGTATAGCCAGGCAGTGCCCACACCAGCACTGGATGAACCCAGCCCAGTCCCACCAACTGGACCAGAGGACAGCAGCTTGTTTAGCTCCAACTGGTCAAGACAAATTTCTCAGCACCCCTGGCTATTAGCTGAACCTGCAGCTGTCAAGCCTGCAAGCCTCGCAGTGCAATAGGGCCCTTCTGAAATGCATTTTCTCTTTTTACCCTGCTATGTTAAGATAACAGCATCCCCCTACCTCCCTTTTTAACAAAGCTACCAGTTTTAAAGATGCATCACAGTAATTTCTTAAAAGCTACAGGCTATCAGTGCTGCCTAAGTGCTCTTTACTTGGAGTACAGCACCAGGGGACTGCGAAGAACTCGCAGGCTAAAAATATTCCCACCTCATTATATACTCTGGTGGATTACTCAATAATTACACTTATTAGATCCGAAGGTAATTACCGTTTTACTAGTCAGGTGTCCCTTTTGTTAATACACCAAGTCAGCCACCCCAACATTACAATTACATGGGGACAATGCCCCCCATGTCAGCAGCCAGCAGGTCCTCTGCTCTCATGCCACCACACAAGGAGGACGCTCATTGTACCCCCAGTAGTCACTTCTAAATACCTCCTCCTGCAGGGGTAAGGCTTGTGTATCCAAGCCATGGTCAGGTTCATACAACATCACTGTGACTGCCATGAGATGAAGGCTCCTCTCCTCTACCCCAGCCCCAGAGCAAGGACATTCACCAGAGAGGCGCACTGCCTGCGAAGAGCAATTTATACCACGGGTGATGCCCTCAATGTGACAGATGTAGCACAGTGGCAGTTCTGTGTGTGACACAACCACTGGCCATGCTGGAGTGAAGAGGAACCACTGTACACCTATCCTCATTATGAGGTCCCCTCAAGACCAGAACTCGGGAACCGTATCACCAAAATTTCCCCGCAAGCCTGAACACCTTCAGGATCTACTTGCAGCAGGAAGCTAGTGACTTGCAGTTGGATTTAGGCTCTGAAAAACTATTTCTTTTACAGTGGTGAGATGAAGCCATTCCCACCTCCTACGTGTTTACTACTGCAGCTATGTCAGAGCTGCCCCATCGGCTACCAGCCAAACCAGCCTACAGGGAAGGAAACAGCCACACAGGGGGCTTGACAACCCCTCTCTGCTGAGAGAGCTGCAGAAATCACTCCCAGTGAGCAGAAGATGTTACCAGCCAGCCCAGCCTGATCAGGAGCAGGACATCAGTCCATGCCCTTAAGTGCCTTTGACCATTTTTACCCTGAGGGGCCACCAGCTGAGAGCTTCTTCCACCCTCCCAAGCAGAGCCATCAGTTCAATGCCTGCTTTTACTTCAGTCCTCGCTTTGCTGTTCCATAGATGGATTTCTAAGAGCAGATAGAGGGAAAAGGCTGCCATGCTGCCAGTGGAAAATATGCAGGAATGAGAGGTCAGCAGTACAGTCCCCTCGAAATCCCAAGGACATGTTAAAGGCTTTATTGTTTGGCATCTAGTACTGGGGGCTGCTTTGTCTCTTCTCTCTGCTTTTAAAGCTACACTCCCTTCTAGGTTTTTGTCCAAGTCTGACCAGTTACCAAAAGGCATTTTTATTCTCTCCACAGTCATTTCCAGGAAGAGTAATTAATTTATGTTAATTTTGAGAGAAAAGGCATAGTCATGAACTTTTCAACTAATCCAGAGATAAATGGCAATGCATTAAAAACTTACTGGTGATAAAAAGATAAGACTCATAAGTTATGATCTTTCCACCATGAAGTGCTGCTTATTGAAAGAAGGAAATTATTTTGAGTAGTTTCAACCCTTTCAAACAATCCAGTTTAAAACAACAGCCCATTTTTTGAGCTGAGCTGAAATGTATTAGGCTTGTTCCTTCCAAGCCAGATCATCTTCAGTTCAGTGTTACTGGCAATCCAGAAGCAAGAAATTCCCTTAAATACAGATTGAATGTGTCATAGCTACACATAGGAGACACTGACGGGCTGGCCTGGATGCAGATGAGAAAGGAGGAGAGAAAAATCAAAAGGATTTTGCTTTCCACTGAGTATTTTACATTCCTGTTACCTGCCCAAGATGCTTTTTTGCCTTTTTCTTTCAAAACAGAAATCTGTTTTCGGCAAAAAACATATATATAGTTTTGCCTCCAAAACTTCAGAGGGAATGTTTTGTTTGCACTGTAGCGACACAGCAATATTCAGAGACCTGAGCGGTAAACGTCAGCTGTTACTCCTTGGTGAGAGGTTATCCAGCACTGAAGGGACATCTTTCACTGTGTTCTGCTCTCATTAGAACACTGAACGAAACGAGGAAATTATTTCTTTAGTGTTTCCTATAAAAATCACTGGCATTCAATCTAGCTCCAGCTCGACATCGGTTTCTAATTATTCCAAGCATGGCATGCCTGATATGGATTGATTCAGATGTAGAAGAAGAGCCAGGACAGCTCTTACTTTCCTTTTAAAAAGTTGTGGGTTTTTCCTGATTCAGATGGGGAAGAGGTTTAGGAGGAGAGCAGGCTTCAGACACATTAACCAGATTTCAAAGCTGGTAAAGTAAGTAAATAAATAAATAAATGAAATTGCAGGGAGTCACAAGTGCCACTCAGAGCCTATCTGCTGGACCAGGAGCTTGCTACAGTCTTGTCCTTAGCCCAAAGCCATCCTAGGAGGCACTCATTGGACACTTTGGGTGGTGTTGTAGCTGCAATCTCAACTTTTAAAAACATGCCAAGGAACAAGTGCTCAATAGACACCACAGCAAAATGACTCTGTGCAATGACTGGATGTATGTAGAGAATGATGGAGAACGTGGACAGAGCTACAGCTAATTCATTACAGGGAGAGTAAGAGAAGAAAAGTACTGGGAAGAAAAGCACTGCACAACAAAAAGTTCAGTTTTACATCATCTCTCCTTCCCCAGTAACACCAAGGTATCTGCCAGTTATTTACATCTCACTTTTTGGGGTAAAATCTAAATCACCGACATCATGAATGGGAAATGGAGACTGAACAAGTGGAAGAACAACTGAATCAGCTGCATTGGGAAGGAACGGAACCAGCTGCCATCCAAAACCATCGCAGTCCAGGGACAGAGCAAAGTCCTCATTAATACCCAGACACTGATGCAACCCCTGCAGCAGTGAGAGCTAATTTGCAGCATTTAAGGATGATCACAATTTTGAGCCACACAGGTAAATCAATCCAGCAGAAAACACACCCCAGACTCTGGCTTTATTTTACCTAAACCAGGCACCTTTGGGATTGTTGAAGACACACATGCACTATTTCAGCCTGGAGACTGAATAACAAATCTGAAGTTGATAGACTGTTTACAAAAGGAGGGCAAACTCTGAAGTAATTGCTGGCAAATTATGATGAACTTTATCAAGCATTGAGGCAAAACTGCTTCTGGAGAGGAAGGTGTGATGTTTGTGCTGGTGTCTCCTTGGGAATACAGCTTAAACCTCAATGCCGGCAACATTTTGAGCAAGGGCTCAGGGCTGGGATTTCAAGGCTTTCTTCACATGGTGTTATTTGTCAGGGGATAACAGCTTGCTGGCAGTGCTTTCTGTGCCCTCTCTCCAAAACCAAATTACTTTGTGCAAATGAAAAATTACCTCAGAAATCAGGCAGGTGTTTTTACAAGTGATTGGGATCCTCAGAGGAAGAGTTAGGTGTACAGAGCCAACGTTTTCCCAGTGGAAACCTCAGCAAGGCACAGCCAGGTTGAGATCAGGTTCATAAATGCTCTCTGATGTCTGCGTGATCTTTCTAGACTTGCCAGTCTTAGTAATCATGGAAGCGGATCCCTGGGACAGCAGCAGCTTTGGCAGCAGGAGGAATTATTTGCATCCTTCCCCCCAGTGCCTAATGACTATGTCCAGCTCTTGCTGCCCCCTCTCCCAGCTGCATCTCTGCTGCTTCCCCAGCCACTGCTTTCCACGAGCTTTGCAGATACTCACTCAACACCCTCCCCAGCTGCTCACCCCAGCAAACATGATGGACATTCCTCAAGAAACTCAAAAGCTCTTATCAATCACCCTACAAAGCGAGCTTGACTCCTCTAACCAAGACAAAATACCTCCAGCAGCCAGTGGGGACTGGGCAGCCAGTGCTGACCCTCCAAGCCAGCTCATCCTCTCTCCCTCATATCACTCAGTTTCTACCAAATTTCAGCAGAGGTTTTTTCAAAGTGGCCTGAAGGATCCTGGTGACTATCAACATTTTTATCACCATTGGTTCACTGTCCTTTCCTGCTGCATTTTCCACAGCGCTACGTGGACCTGTCACGTTTTAGAGCTGCTTGCAAGGGCTCTATTTAATAGTTATTTTTATTTATACTTATTCAATATATTACATTATTAATTATATAAATTGCATAATATATCATTAATAAGTAATAAAAATTAATACATTACATATATTAATAAACTACATATTTATGTTTCTTCTGGCACAACAGAGGGACAAACACACAGCACTGAGATATCAGATACTTCTCCAGAAGTAAGGCAATGAGGCAGAAGCACCATGGAGCTTAGGAAACAGGTTCCCAGGGTTTCATGATCAATTCACTAGACCATGGGGCTTCTGCATGCTCTGCTGCCACCGGCAAGGGACAAGGGAACAAGAATTACTCCCGCCAATGACTCTGGCTTGTTGCAGACTGAATCCCTTGGTGGAGGAGCTGCAGAGTCATTTAGGTAAAGGATGCATTAATTATTTATGGTTTCTTCCACAGAGGAAAAAGAAAAAGCTGCCGACAAGCAGCAGCTTCTCCCTTTAGTGAGGCAAGTGGCAGGGCCAGCACTCAGATCACTTTGCAGCTAGCAGGCTGGTGCCAGGGAGTATCGATCAATGCAGAGGCACTTAGCGGCATGGTCACAAGTCCCTTTAAAGGCAAAAAGTCCTCTCCTCACCCTTCATTGCCCTTCTGCCCTCCCAAGGAGCATAGAAGGGACTGTAGGAAGGAGCCCATGAGCTGACGTATCAGAAGGACATGGCTGTGGGTGCCCTGCTCCAGCTGGCCTGAGCACAGTCCTGCTGCTGGGCTGTCACACTTGGCCATACCAGGGATATGCTAGTGTTTTTTAAAACTTAGGATCTCCGTTCTAACCAGAAATTGAGCTCAAGACAAAATGAAGGCTTCTTGGACTCAGTTGCTCTGGCAGCATCATAGTCATGGACCCGCAATCGCTCACCTGCATGGCTTCCATGGCATAGATAAAGCTTGCCCTTTGCTGCTGCAGAACCAGGATGTGCAGCAGAGAACTTGGCCCCATGTGTCTCTGTCATCCTTGGGCTTTGGGGAAGGGATGCGCTGCTGCGGCATGGGAGAGGAGACCTGTGCCTGCTGCAGTGCAGCAGGTCAGCTGGAGAAAGACTCTCCTTCCTGACAGTCCAGGTCTTCTAATAATGCCACATGTGCCATGACAGATGAAACCTCTGCTGTGGGGGTACTTCTGTTTTGGTACCTTAGGAGGCTGCTGGGAAGTACCCAGAGTGAATACACACTGATCCAAATCACAACTCCACACAAAATGTTCCTCTCCATCTGTATTTTCCTTGGAACCAAGAACAATATGGAAATGAAACAAAGCAAGACGAACTCTGCCAACAAGTCAGCCTACTTGCCATACAAGGCCAGGTTGACATGGGATGGACGGTCCCAGCGAAGACTATCAATGTCACAGAGAGGACATTTTAAAAGAAGCTGAAATCACATGTGAGGAGCAGGAGAATGGGGAATACACTTCTAGGAGGGCTAGTTCAGACAGGCTCTTCCACTTCTGGCATGGGGACTTGCTACACCTTATTCCGCTATCTTGTCACTCCTTGTATCACTGGATTTTCACATTTGTGTGTAATAGATGCAACTTTCATTCCCTCAGACTGAGCAGAGGAACTGTAACACGTATAATGTGGCATCCTGACCACAGCCAACTTTCAGACTCTTTGATTTCCCAGCTCCAACCTGTTCCTTAACACAGAGCTCTACGAGTGAGGGAGGCATTGCTGCTGACAGGAACAGGACAAAACTCTTCCCTGCACCAGAACAGCTGAATTGTTAAGCTGAAGAACATGGAACACATGTTTCTTAATGTTAAGACAATGGTTACAGAGACCAAGCAGGCAGATGCAGCATTCACTACAAGGCCAGTCAAAACTTCTGTTTGCTTCTGGAAGTCTTCTGAGGTTCAACAATCTTAAATAAACAGTATAGCCATTGAGAAGCCTATCACTGGCTCGCCTGGCAGCCTGCCTGCGGAAAGCAGAAGCTTGTAAAGAAGGTATTGAGCTCCAGCTGGCAGGCAAACCAAGCTCCATCACGTTTGTGGGGAAAGTTGAGGGCAACATGGCTGGCTTATGTGACCGGGAAACAAAGAAGCTTTCCCTTGCTTTTGGATACACCAGCAGTGAAATGCGGGGTCTTCAACCTGCAGCCTGAAGATGAACGGGATCCTCCTGCGCCCAGCGACCCACAACAAAGCGAAGGCAGGATGCCCATGGTGAGGGGTTCCTTCAGGAGTATCGCGGTGGCAATAACGATGATCTGGCAATTTAAACTAGGATGTACAAGGACTTTTCTTAGAAGAAGTGGGATGCTGTTTTTAGAGCATGTAGGACTGCCACTGTAAACAGTAACATTTCTCCACAACCATAAAACCTCACAAAGCCCCCAAAACCACAGGCAGGAAATTAAAGAGAATCCAGAGGAAAAACACCACCAAATGATCACATCTCTGTAGGGATTATACTGGGAAAAGCTGAAAAAGAACTAAGACCTTGATCTTTCAAATACTCGGCCTCTGCTCAGCATTGCCGGCAGGAGTTGTGAAGGCAGCACTTTGGACCCCAGTGGTTCAGCCGCTCCCGGGCAAAAACAGGGCACCAGAGACCACGACCAATGATGGGAGGGGAGACAAGAGGACCCACGAGACCCCCTTTTTATTTCTGGCTTGCTCTTTATTAATTCCAAAACTGAAATTGAGTCCAAACTAGCTGATGCCGCAGGCTTATTACACTTGACTGGATTTTATTTTTTTTCTCCTTTCTTTTTCTCCAATGCAGCTCTATAGTACGGTTTTTATTTTAGCTAATGAATCCCTGCCTACACATGTGAGAGACTCCAAAACACCCACAGACCAGAGGCAGGGGAAGGAAATGCCGGAATTGTTTGCTGAAATCTGGCAGAAGCTATTTTTTGCGAGGGGCCAGAGGAACACAGTGTTCTCCAGAGATCCTGAGAAGGGTGAGGTCAGAGACTGGCTTCTGCCACAAGGCCTCAGCTTTGGGAGGGTTTTTTGTCTTTTACAATTACATAATGTCTTTTCCATGCCTTAAGTTGGTTGCTTCCAGATTGCTGGAGAGAGTTCTGAAATGACACACTCCACAGCTTTTTCTTTTTTTTCTTCTTTTTTCTTTAAAAAAAAAAAAAAAGAAAAGAAAAAAAAAGCCACACAACACACTTCTGCTCCTATAAAACTGCAAAACCTCGTTTCCTGCCACAGTCTCGTATTATAACAGATGGAGGAAAGGGGGGGAAGGGTGCTTTTTTTTTTCCTTCTTTAATTTTTCCGTATTATCCATGTGTTGGCAAAGTGCTGCTGTCACAGAGTGGTGGAAAGTTCATTTACGGGAAACCTTCCGAAACTGGAGCAGCTCATAAAACTTTTAATGCAGACCTGGTTAAAAAATAATGACATGAGACTTGAACGTTTTTCGGTTCAGTTGGGGAATGCATTTTCAGTCTATTTCTACACTTTGAGCAAATTACGATATTAAGAACTATTTTAATCATTAAATAGAAGAAAGAAAAACCCACCTAGAAGGGCAGAGCAGAGATGTAGTGGTAGTTCAAGAAGTCAAGCTCCCTGGGTATCATGATCCAGGCCAGGCTAAACCCTTTACCCACCCTTACCTATGAATAAAGTTCTTAGCAACACCTTTAGCTAATGCCAACCAAAAGTAAAGAAGCTATGAGGCAGCCTGGAACCTTCCAGGAATGAAAAATGGCACTCTCTAATTTTTGAATATAGGCAGAAGATGAAGATGGTTTGGATGATGGGGCAGAGCCACAGACACCCAAGGACTGATAAGCCCTGCATCAAACTGCAAGCTATGCCTCCAGTTGGCCACAGCTGGAGGAAAACCACTTGTATCTAGATACACAATGTTTCATTGTCACCAGACCATTTTAAAGGCTTCAAGTAACTTTTTCAGCTCAGAAAAATAATTGTGTTCCGTAAAATAAAATAGTGTCCCCATTCCATCAGAGAGCTGTGAGCACCTCTAGATCCAAAGGGTCTAACAGCAGGAGAAAATGTTTGCCCAGGATTGTTTTCTCTCTGAACGCCCTCCACCCTGGATTCTCCAGAACTTCTCTCATCTCATCCCATGGCCTTTCTGTCCTTCCCCTGCTTTTTGTGCAGATAGCTGGGAGCACAGAGTATGGGGTCAGCAAGTGGGATTAGCATTGAGAGTGTATTTGCCTAGTCTAAGAATCTGGATACATGGAGCAACTTGGGAGACTCTTGGCCAGCCAAAACCGCAGGAGGTTCTGTAACAGCCACAGTGAGTTGCATCTATAGGTTAAATGGTTCATCTGCTCTAAATCCACATGGCCCGTGATTTGAGTGAACCTCCCATCTTGTGTGAGGAGCCAAGTCAAATGCCACGCTGAAAAGGGCAGAGCAAAAAAGCATAGGAAACAAGAGAAAGATGATCACAAACAGCCCATTCTGTCCTCCAATGATGGAGCAAAGGCATTTTCTACATAACTTGGACAGTATGAACAGGAAGTCTGTGTACTAATGTATTCCCTCAGCCACGCACATGAGGGTTCTGTGTGCCTCTGGAGTGCCTACAATGAATCATTCATTGTCCTTCCTCAGGCATTCCAGTAGGAAGAAGCTACACATTTGACCTTATAAAAAGCAATAATTTTGCCTGGTAAGATGCAGCCGGCAGTAACCCAGACCTCGCTGGCTGCCTAAAACACACCGGAGAAGATACAGCTTGCCTCTCTGCCACCAACTGCTGCATCAGCATTTCCACACGAAGCTACTATTTTGAAGTCTGCTACAAATGAGCCAACAAAGAAAAGGAATAAAAGGAATTCAGCCCCAAAATACTTGTGCTTTAAAAATATAGAAATTACATTGCAGGTATTTCATCTCCAATAGAAAAATTTAGAACTGGACATTCTTGTTTTACAACATCTTTGTTCCTCAAGAAGAGGACTCCAGTCCTCCTTGTGATCTTTAAGGTAAGCTTGCTCACCTGCTTTCTCAAAAAAAGGAATCAGTTATTTTTATGTTAGAAAATTAGTAACATGATTGATCCAAGGCTTACAGAGGTCAGTAGTACTAAACGAGGAAGAGAGAACGAAGATGCCCGTCAGTACATCTAGTAACATCTCTTCTAAAATAGTTGCTCTATCAGTGGCTGCTACGATATCCTGAAAAGTAACAAAAGCAGTAATTAAGACTTTTAGAAGGAATTAGTCGTTTGAGGTAAATTGATTTTCAGTGTCTACCAGGGGAGTTAGAAAGATGGGTCAGTGGTTGAGACCACCTGTCTATGACATCTCTGCTCCTTTCCAGATATCCTCTGAGCCCTGATGATGGTTTTTTGGCAAGTTCGCACAGAATCCGAAAACCCAGCCAAGTCCTGCGTACATCATCGGATGCCCCAATGCTGCCAGAAATCGAGCGCCTGTCTGTGATTTGTCTCATATTCCTACTGGTAAACTGGGGGTAGGAAAGCTTCCCATCCAAGAGATGTGTCAGGAGTAGAGACATCACTTGGGAATCCTGCACTGATAGAGGCAGTGTAAGTATATCAGACAGACAGAAAGTGGACAACGCACCAAAATCCTGCCCCCTTCCCAACGCTGGAGTCAAGACAGAAAGAGGGATGTGTCTACGGACCTCATCCATCCTTGCTGAGAGCTGCTGAGAAGGACAACAGTATTTCAGGCTCCGAACCTGAACATCTTGTGTTTCAAGTAATCTCATTGAAAATATTTTGATTTATGATCTCAATTATCCGTTAACTGAAATCCCACATCTCAGATATCATGAAATTAAGCAATAATGAATAAGAAGCTGTGCTGTTGAGGCACTTTACAGAGTGATTCATATTAAATAAGAGACTGTGTAGCCAATATAATAGTTTGCCAGATTAACACATGTCTCACTGAATAGTAAATACTTTTATTTGTGGCTGCTTTGGAAACGTCATTTCGCTCAGTAATTAGCAAAGCGTGCGACTAATAAGCTATAAAAAAAAAAAAAAAGAAAAGGAAGAAGAGAATAAAAACTTTGGGTACGAGCAGAGCTTGTGCCTTATCCAAGCCTGAAGGAGAATTTAAAGATTTAATTACAGCTAACGAGAACATATTTCAAAGCTGCAAAGCTCTTCTTGCAGCTTAATAATGCATAGAAGGAAACACTGAAGTGTGATGCTCCCGTGGGGGGCAAAGTGTGTTTCTCTGGGAACACATTCAAAACCCAAAGGGAAGTGAAGAGCAAATCAGAGGCCAAAGGCGAAAGGCAAATCCTACCATGAGATCGTCTCTTCCAGCTTTTGCACATTAAGATTCCTCTTGAGCTCCTCTGAGAGCTAATACATTAGGCAAAGCTCATGGTAAAAAGAGAACCTGAAAATTTGTCCTCCAAGGAGCCAACATGGCTTGCAAAAAATTGGCATCTCTGCCAATTCTGTTTACTCATGAAATATTCATGTGGCACTGATGACAGCTACTGGTTTTGACAGCACTGGAGACCAAAGATCTCTGTAATTTGTAAGGTGCAGCCAGCCTGCTCCTTGTGCCTGGCCAATGTGCTGCGGACCAAAGGCAGCCTTTAAACAGGGTCTCAGCCCTCACATGTGTTCTAACTTTGCCTGAACACCAAGCTTGGGTCCTCTTTGCTGCTGTTGCAGGTCAGCTTGGCACAGAGCTTGATTCCTTCAGGTCATGACCACTAGCTGGGGAAAACACATTCTGGTGCTTCAAGCCAGGCAGTGTACAGATGAGCAGTGTCCTGACCACCCATGGGCACACTATCCATCTTGGACAGAACCTCAAATCAAGCTCTAAGGCTTAAGTCCCAACCAAATTTCCTTCAAGCTATGTTTTCTTCCTATTGCTCCTGTATTTTGCTTTCAACTTCTACAAGTGTTGCCACCTCCGTAAGAGTCCCAGCTTACATTGGAACCTGTCTCAAACCAATTCCTACCCATCATTTCCACAGATGTTAGAAACCATTCTTGCTGGCAAATGTGGGATATGCAAACACATTTCCTTCTGATGGTGCATGTGAAGAAAGCCCAAGGTCAGGGATAAACTTAGGAGAACACCAGGTAAAGATACCCGAGGTTTGACTTGACCTTGAGATACTATAGATGACATCAGGCAGATCAGATGCCCTCTATGATCACAAACCTTTCATTGTACACGTGAACCCAGCTGTTTCCATACACCTCCCAAGTGGAAAGGAAAATGTAAGCCATAATCAGTACTTGTAAAGTTCCTAGAGATCCTTGTAAAAAAGGCATACAGACCTATTTATCTCAAAGTGCTCTAAAATTATACTATATATATACACTTCTGGAGGACTAAAATTGGTATGAAATGTCCCCCATAGAAAGGAGTCAGCCACCACAGTAACTAAAACACGGATTACTTTCTACTTGGAAACTACCAGATGAGTTGTATTTCTCCTGCTGAGTGCTCATATGCATCTCACCAAATCTTTGAATGAATTCGTTTCTTGAAATTTTGCTGCATTGTACGAGCCCCTTTCAATGAATGCCTTGCAAATAGGGACTTTCAGATACCTCACTGTCAAATTTAGGAATTTGTTCCATATTGAATAATTATAGAAGCCACAGTACTGCACATGGTCCCCATTTTAGTGTCTATGTACTAAGAGCTTGCAATGCATTGCAGGAAACAGACGATGCCGAGTTCGTGTTCAGAGACCATTCGAACAAACAGATGTCGCTTGCTTAGAGAAAAACCACGCAGCAGAAACCCTGTTGTTAGAATGATCACAGAAAGATAAAAAAAGGCTACAGAAAAGGTAAAAAAATAAAATTAAACAACCCCCCCAAACATTCAAATAGAGCATTCATATAAAAGCAAAAATAGTCACAAGCTGGTTTGACGTTTGGTTTCCGGTCCCAGTTTACTGAGTGAGGAGTGTCGAGTGAAAAGAGGAAATTAGTTACATTTTTGCGGGTTTGCACAGCTTAAAGAATAATTTTCATGACATCAACAAATAGTTTGATTTGGAATCCAAGTACAGAATTCGACTCCCTAGCAAGTCCTTACTGGGATAAAAAAGATCATCCTGTAGGTGTGTGGAACTTAAAAACCAAATCAAACCCTTCCCACTCTTGAATATGAAAAGTAAAGGTTATTTAAGCCCTTCCACCTTTTACTCAGAATTTCACCCTAGAAGAGGAGTTTACACCAGTAGGGCCAGCTTGGTTCCTAGTGGCACTGGGGTGTCGGTAGGAGCTCAGAGCAAAAGTGCATCCATCCACGTGGACATGCAAGACACCACATGGCCCTTAGCACTGCAGGGATGAATTCAAGCAGTGGTGAAGATACCACCTCTGTCCTGCTGCTGGTTTTCCAGCAGTGCTGTGAGAGCTCTCTGGGGCTGCAACCACACCAACCAACAGCTAATAGACAGTGTCAGGAAATAGCACTAGAGCATGTGCAGTGTAAGCCCCGGGGTTTTAGGACCGAGAAAACTGTGCTGTAAACCACCATCTGTGTGCTGCTCTTTATGTCAGCTCCTAAAGCAGAAGAGATTGCAAAGTCACCTGTCAGTGTACCCCAGAAGCTGTAGACGTTACAGCATCACCTGGGGTAGGGGGCAATTTGTTCTTGGCTATATATGGTTCCATTAAGTGATAACTTTGGAAAATCTCACCTCTACAGAGCATCAAGAGGTA
>WEIS01009065.1:36731-54697 GCA_013389965.1 Todus mexicanus | reverse complement strand
TCCCAACCACAAACAAATGGGGATTATCGGTGCTGTTACCATGATAGGCAGCGTGGCACTAAAAAGGTGAGAGAATGTACCAAAGTTCAATTTAACATGCTTTCAGCTTAGACCAAACTGGGAGTGGGACCAAGAAAGAGAGGCATTGCCTTAGAGCTCATGCACATCTTGGTCAAATCCAGGAACTTTAGACTCTTCTCTACAAACAGCCCTGCTCACCTGCTGCTCATCTCAGAGGCATCCCCAATTTCTTGTTAATGCCTATTCATGGGTGCCTTAATTAGCATCAGCAGGACCTGCTGCTTGGAAGAAAATCTGAACACTGACAGTAGATCAGCGAACACTGGGCTGAATAACCTGATGTGCTGCATGTCTGAATACAGGGAAATCTGAAAGAGAATTAAGGAGAACAGTTGTTACCGCTGTGCTGGGCATTGGCGTGGCAATTTCCGATGTACTGTATAAATAATTTATAAACTGCCTTCATAACCCTGTCAAACTCCTGATGGGAGCTGTGGCAAAGACTAAAGCACTTAGAAAATAAAGATTTGTCTGGTGTTGAGAAGCATTATATAGTTTGCTGATTTTGCACTTCTTAATAAAATGATTTTGCTGCTTATTACATGAAGGGAAAAGCCCATCTTGGCTCCGGGTCCTGAGTCAGTGGATTTCCTTATGGCTGCTCCTATAGCAGTGACATCAGGCTCGCTAATTTAAAGGGACCGGTTTAAGGCTAAGGTGGATCTGCTAATAGTTATTTCAACAGGAAATTTAGTAATTCCTAGATTAACAATCACAACAGGGGAAAAAACTAGAAGAGCCTGTGGAGTCATCAGTGTGTCAAAGCATCCTGGGTGGCAGGGATTTTGCTGAGTAAAGTGCACACAGATGATCCCAGCAGGTGGAGCATGTTCTGTGCCTCAGAAAAAGGACTAAATCCCCAGGGACTCTATTTGACCTGTAGAGAAATTCCTTCCCACCCAAAAGTATGGGGAAAATCTGTCTGCTGGCACTTGAGAAATGTATAATTTCCAATTTCTGGAGAGAGAATATTATGTGTGATGGGTTTTGCCGTCTCTGAAGTGTTGTGCAACAACAGCAAGGTTATTGGTTGCTTTCAGAAATGAAGGAGATGGCAGCTCATTGGAGAGACCTCAGCTGAACAGCGAGCGTGATGGGCAGGTGAGTAGCGAGAATGGGGCAGTGTGGGAGAGAGTGAGGGTATGGTCAGCAAGGAGGCGTGACTGGAAACTCAGTTCTAACTGAAGTACTACATGTACCTGGGAGTTAGCTTTACTGAGCCTGG
Organism: Todus mexicanus; assembly: GCA_013389965.1. Lineage (NCBI taxonomy): Eukaryota > Metazoa > Chordata > Aves > Coraciiformes > Todidae > Todus > Todus mexicanus. Next base: position 53,391 of record WEIS01009065.1, on the reverse strand, counting down.
ATTCTCGTACATTGACTGCAGAGCCAAGAATCCATTAAAAGAGTTTTGGAGAAACGAAAGTCTGCATTAAGATAGCACCTCCTGGTCTTGCTTGCTGCTAGTCCAGGACAAGCAGTACTGCAGCCATCTAGTGAAAGTTCCATCCAGATGTTATTTCAAACACAAACAAAAGAAACAGGGCAAGCTGCTTCAGAGACCCAAAGGTAACCTTTGCTTTCCTCAGAGTGGCAGCAGTGCCTTTCAGACCATCTAGAGAAAGCATCTCTGCTGTACAGAGTTGCCTAACCTTGGCCTTTTTCCTTAATTCCCGTTGACGAACCTTCTTCTAGGCTGGCACTCTGTTTAAGGGCGGTCCTGGGCAGATTCTTTTGTGTTATTTCGTGATGGAGTGGGGCCAGGACCTTAAAAGATCCATGTTGCTTCTTAAACTGGTCTTTGCAAGACCAGTCACCATGGGCTGTTGCCCTAGAGATGAAGCCTTGGGTATGTCTCAGTAAATTAGTGTGAAAATGACTCAGGGTAAAAGCTTAAGCTGGACCAATTTACCTTACCCATTTCTACAGCCTGCTCTTTCTCCTTTCAGCTTTCAACCTTGCTGGACCTTGTGGGCTTCTGCTGTGAGCAAACACCAGAGGTCTTGGCTCTATACTACGATGAACTCGCCAGTTTGATTGAGAAGCAGAAGGGGAAACTGGACTTGCAACTCCTGGTACGGTGCAGAGTAATTTCAATTTAGCACTTAAATTAATTCTTCAAAAATGAGATGTTTTTCAGACATTGGCAGGACAGAATTGATTTGAGAATTTCACTCCAGTCTGAGCCACTTTGCTGAGCAGGTGTTCTTTTTTTCCCTTCTTTATAGGAGGAGTTTGGGAAGAGTTTGGTGGAGGACTTCCCCAGTGACTTCGTGGTGGATCTCAGCCCCACAGTGGATGGGTATGCTAATCCCAGGCTAAGTATTTGTAGTGCTTCTGTCGCTGAGAACTGAACTCGTCAACAAAAGCTTGTCTGTCTTTCCTTGCAGTTCATTCTTGTTCCCAGTGAAGCCCTTGTATAATCTGGATGAAGATGAAAGTCAGGGAGCAATTGCTATTAACCTTCTACCACTGGTGTCGCAGAGCGAGCTTGGCAGGGTCACTGATGGAATGAGTAACCAAAGTAAAAGGTACTTTGATACTAAACTGTGGGATGACTGCAAGGGTAAAGGGATTGTTTTCACTTGGTGCACTTCACTGCTATCGGCCCTGTCTCCCAAAGTGCCTGAGAAGGAGCTGGTCAGAGGTTTTACCCGTTTCCAGTGTTCTTTTTCTTCTCCTGCTGTTAGACATATTCAGACAGGTCTAGAGTCATAAACTGGTTGGGAACTGACAGTCTGTTCTGGCTCAGGCTGTTGGGGTGATCTTGGGCAAATCGTGCTGCATCTGTCCTGTTTCCCACCTGTTGCATGAGAACAGCAACTCTTTCTCACAGTGTCACAGTGATAGCGAATGCCGTATCAAGATGGGCAGGCAGCTCTGAGGAGGCAAAATTAATATTTTGAGCAATGATTCTCAAATAAAGAGTCACCAAGGACTTAGTGTGTGCCAACAGTACTTGATTCATTCTCACCTTCAGTTGTACTTTGACAATATAGACCTCTGCTCCAGAGCAAAGCCACAAACACGCAACCCCAAGAGAAATTAGACTGAGAAATATGGGCCTTGTCTTTGGAGAATGGAACAGGAAACATGTAAGATATAAAAACATCCAATTGAACAGTAGAGCATCAAAGTTAAAAATATTAGTAGGCTTTTTTTTTTTAACTGACACCTTCATATCCTTTATAATCTATTGCTCTCAGAGTTTGTTGAGATTTCAGTGGTGCTTAATAAAAGACATGATCACTTTAAAATAAAATAAATTTACTTTACAGGCATCTATGAAAAAGTTAATTCTCATTCAAAGTGAGCAGTGGCATGTTACAAGACATTCTCCACTGCTCACAACTGTCTTTTGCACCATTTCTTAGAGTTCCTTCTCAATTATTCAACTTTGCTTTCTGCCAGAAATAAATCTGACTCCATCTTTTGTCCATTACAGAAGTTTTTCTGTCATATGCTTTTCCAGAAAACTGGTGTTCACCAATTTTTAGGGGTTTTTTGTTAACTCTGTGGTGCATTTCTGCTCTGTGTCGCTGGGACTTGCAAGAAACAAAATAAAGGCGTAGACAAGGTGGCATGGAGATGACATAGACCATAACGGAAGAGCGATGGGCATTCTGGAGGTGTATAAAACACAGGGCCCACTCTATTTCTCTGTTTTTTTTCCCCCTAGGGTAGTGTCACCAATATGTCTGTCACCTTGTTTCCGATTGTTGCGGCTCTACACTGGAGAGCAAAACAGTGGAAGCCTGGAGGAGATTGATGCCTTATTAGGTAAGGGAAATGCACCTTTTATAGATTGACTCTGCCTGACTTGTTCCTGTCTCAGATCTGCAAAGGCTTCCAGCACTTGTTGGAAGAATTGTGCAGTTTGTGAAGGAGCCCAAGATGCTCTGGTGCCCACAAAGTGGAAGAGAGTCACGGGAGGCAATTGCTTTGTCTGGGCAAGGAGTGGCTCACAAGGCTTACTCCAGATAGCCAGTGGAATGGATACAGGCTTTGGGAAGAGACTTTGTCTGCGCAATGACCAAAGGACATGTTCTCTTCCTGCTCTGTCCCAGGTTGCCCCCTGTACCTGACTGACCTGGAGGTTGAAGCGAAGGTGGACTCTCTATCCAAGCAGGAACGGGAATTTCTGTGCTCACTCCTGTTCTATGCTCTCAACTGGTTTCGTGAGGTGAGCTATGTCAGAGTTGGTGCCATTGCACATCCTTAGTCCTCCCTGTTCCTGCTCTTCTCCCAGGGCTGCCTCTTTTCTGGCAGACCAGGGAAGTGCCAAGGGGTTTCCAGAGCCACAAGCAGCACAGAAACCTGGCAAGGTGCTGTCTGCTAATTCCATCTCTTCAGTTAATATTAAACCTATAGGTGTTGCTTTCTTGCTTTTTGTAGATTCCAGCAATTCCATCTGTGTTCTCACGGGCTTCTGAAGAGCTTTGTTCATGCAGTCTGGATCTGGTCATGCAGACGACTCGTGCTGTGTTGTGTGTTTATTCAGGACTTGAGGATGTTATTCAGAAAAGAAAAAGTAGTAAAACTAGGTATAAATCTCCCTAAGTCAGTGTGTCTGGTTTGTATCTCTAGGTTGTAAATGCCTTCTGCCAGCAACAGGATGCTGAGATGAAGGGGAAAGTTTTGACTCGATTACAGAACATCACAGAGCTGCAGACTATGCTGGGAAAATGCTTGGCAGGTGAGTGTGAAGCACAATCATGTGAAGTGTATGGTACTTCCTCTAGGTGTGTATACGTTGCCTGTATTTTGTCATTCGAGAGCTGAACTAACCCAATTTCTACATTTTGGCTCTTTCAGCAACGCCTGGCTATGTCCCACCACCAGCTACTTTTGATTCGGAAGCCCTGGAGGCTGGACTGTCCGTTAGTGCTGTTGGTCCAGCGAGAAAAAGGAACGGTAAAGAAATTTTTAAAAGTTTATGCAAACAGATGTGCTGTGGAGTTTGACTGGCAAATTGTGTTGAGTGCAGTGTAGCCTTTGTTTCTGAACTTACTTTTCTCTTTAAGGAAGGAAGAAAAAGGCTGATGGCAGCAAAGCCAGCTCTGCAGATCGTTCTCAAGCAGATGACAGTTCTGAGGGAAACCAGCCTGATACTGAGCTATCTGAGCTGGAGAAGGTAGGCGTATACCCCTGGAGACTTGCAAGAAAGACAGACTGGGGAAGGTGACAGAGAAGCATAAACAAAAGACAAGTTGTTCATTTCAAAAGTTAATCACAGCCATATAGTTGTAGGAAGGAATGTGTCTAATCATTCTTAATAGAGTACTGGTTCTAGACTAGTCCTTAAATGCCGTGCCGTGCCCAGGACAACAGGGTACAGAAATGCTGTTGTGAGCCACGAGTAACATATGTTGGCTCCTGCAACAGGGTTGTGTGGAATGAATCTCTGAGAACTTACAGATTGTCAGCCAGAAGCAACAGAGCATCCCATAGTTTACCATCCTAGTATTTATGAAAGATGAAAATGTTTGCTTTCATTTCTCATAGTGCTTATGGTGTAAGTCCAGAATGGTTTACACAATGACCACTGATTCACAGAAAGGAGATATAGGAAACTGGAATAATTTTTTCTGTATTTTTTTCTAGAAATTTTCTAGTGACTTGTACAGTCCAAAAATGAAAATGCTTCTGATTCTGTGTCCTTGACTCTCTCCTAGCTATCATGAATTCTTCAACCTGGCATAAAACACAGAAATCTGTGTGAATGAAATAGCTTTATTTGAGCTCAAAAGCCTTATAGTTTTGCAGGTTGCAACCTTAATTCTGGTGTTTACTTTTCAGAGTGGTGGTGAGAGAGAGGTAGGAAATCCTCTGGCACAGCTGCAGGGCTATCGCCCGTACTTCCGAGAGTTAGACCTCGAGGTGTTCACTGTACTCCACTGTGGGCTGCTGACAAAATCTGTCTTGGACACAGAGATGCATACAGAGGTGAGCGGAACAGCTCAAAGCCATGAGATAAGGCTTTGCGTAACTGCCTCTCTCAGGGGCGAGGCCTCAGCCCTCTCTATTTCATTAACACGGACAAAAGGTCGATGTTAAGATGTGTTGGTCCAGGGCTGTGAGCAAGGTACCAGGAGAGAATTTGCCCCCAAGGAAACCAAGGTACTTCAAGGCACTGAGATAAAGAGGACTTTCCTGAGATCAGCAGTAGTATAGCAACCTTAAAACCAAAGTAATATAAATGTTGCATAAAAGGAAAAAGGGTACAGCATAACATGTTTAGACCTAATAGAAAGAAAGGGGCTTACTATTGAGCAGTGCTGAGATGTGGGATGTTAAATACACTTAAGAGGTGGCTTGTCTATGAAAAAGAACCCGTTGAAGCCCATGTTACCAAAAGGCTAATGTCTCAAGTCATCAGCAGATCAGAAACTCAGCACAAATGTGGGACTGGTGTCGTGGATGTGCTCTTCTGGGGCAGGATCCTGTTTATCATTTGGGAGCTTATATAAAACTGCATTGCTATGGTTGTGGAAAGCTGAAGTGCTTATTTTTGTTACCCTCTTAGTAGGCAGGCTGAGTCCATCTGGAGTCTAATTTTGTTAGGGTACAGTGAGGTTTGTAAAATGTGGCAAGGCTACAGCAGGCTGGAGCACAGCCTGGCCTGCTCCACAGACAGCTGTCTCTGTGCATGCAGGTCACACGCCAGGCTGTCTGACAAGTCTCTGGGGGTATGTGGCATTATTTCAAATAATTTCTTGACCATTATTCAATTGGTGAATTTTGTGTCTCTTTGGGCTTAAACCTCTTCTTATCCTTAGGAGCTTATTTTCCATGTCAATGTATATAAATCAGTTCCTTCTCAATAGTTAAGCGTTACTGACGTTGCCTCAACTGTGTTAAGAGCACCAGTTTTGCGTCGTGCTTGGAATAACCAGAACCAATACTCTATACCTGCAGTGGGGGAGATGTGAAACCTTAGCCTCTACCAAACAAGTCCCTTGCTGCGGTTAACTAAGCCAGGAGTCATAACTAGACATGGAGGGGGTGAACTTGAGCTTCAAGGCACTGCAATTATGTCTGAGTCCGGGGACTGACTGTTGTTGTAATTACAGGCTCGTGAAGTTGTGCAGCTGGGGCCTGCTGAACTTTGTTTCCTTCTGGATGACCTGTGCTGGAAGCTGGAACGTGTGCTGACCCCAGGCTCCACAAGGAGAGTGCCCTTTCCAAAGGCAAGTACAGCAGCAGCCGGTGAATCTGGAGCTGGGCTGAGACAGAGCACATCTTTGGCCTCCAGGCCTTTCCTCAGAGAAATGTTTTCCACAATTATTTTCTCCTGACAGTTAAATGGAAATCAGATGCCCAACCGTTTGTCAGAGCAGTACTTGCTCTTTCAAAATAGGCTTCTGTAGTGCTACCCTTGCTGAAGGGTTTGCAGCAGCTTCTGAGTCTGTGCATGTCTCAGGAAAGGGTGTACAATTGAGGCCTTGTAGCCTCAAAACTCAAGTGACCCTTTTCCTAGCCCTCCTTGGGGAGACAGGCTCTGCTGTTCAAGAAGCAGCTTAGGTTAGGCAGGCCAGAGAGCTGCCGTGTCCAACAGAAGCTGCCACATCAGTGTTTCTGCTTTCTTTTTCTGCAGTCTTTAGAACAACACAAGGAGTGCAGTGACTCCTTACATTCCTGGCTGATGCCTTCAGAAACATTTATGGCCCACTGCATTAAACTATGAGAAATTCACCACAACCCGATGGACTCCAGCATATTCAGTGTTCTTTCTCCTTGTCCTTCTAACTATCTTAATTATGACATGCAGAGGTTCTCTTCTTTTAGTGTTTGAATAAAATGTTAGTCTCTATGATCTTAAAGGTCTTTTTCAACCTAAATGATTCTGTGATTCTATAGAAGAGCTGTGTCACATCAGCTTTATTCTTTTCATCAAACGTTACTCACTTGTCCGAGTTTCTGCTGTAACTTTCTTACGCTGTCAGGCAGGGTCACGGGATATGACAGGAATTGCTCTGCTCAGGAGCAGTCTAAGAGGTAGCACTGGATGCGAATTTATCGTGAGGCAAGGATGATGAAGTGACTTTAATCTTTTGGGTTTGCTGCAGGAAAGAGGCTACAAGGATATTGGCTTTTCCCACCTGTGTCAGAGATCCCCCAAGGAAGTTGCTACGTGTGTAGTCAAGCTACTAAAGCCGCTGTGTAATCACATGGAAAACATGCACAACTACTTCCAGGTCAGTGGGCAGCAACTTTGACTGTCAAAAAACTGTCAAGTTTTTTCACCTCTAAAGGTATTTTTGCTTTTGTTTGAGGGAAAAAGAGAGGCTTTTTCTTCAGGTTTTTGAAATGTGGAATTTACAGAAATGGATTTTTGAGCCATCATCTTTTCTTGGGATAGCATTTAATGAGTTACATGTTCTGCATTAAAGGCAGCACTTGTACAAAATCGGGATGCAGAAGATGATCTAGGAGTGAACATCCAGGAGCGCCAGCTGATGTCGTCTTGCTACCAACAGCTGTTACTAACTTTTCGCTCCCTGTTTTCTTGGTGAGTTTAAACAAAAGATGATATAGTCACCTAACTGAGCATAGTCTGTTCATTGCTTCCTCTTCTTGCTCCTTTTCTTTAAACTGTTTGCCCCCAGTCTGTTAGCTGTGTAGAACAACACGCTGCAGTGGCTGGAGACTTTTAAGCATGTCATAGTTATGTCAAACTTCATTGCCTGGCACTGAGCTGAACTAAAGCTGTAGGAGATTAACAGTGAGTGCACAATGAGGTACTGAACTGGCTAGAACTCGGTGCGGGTTTGGATCAACACCAGCATAAGTGGCATACTGGCACAGCTGGTTGTTCAACATCCATTTTGCCAAGGGATCTTGGAATTTCTTAACCAGTAAGTCGCCTCATACTTCGCTAAATGTCACTGTCTGAATCCTGAGCAATGAAAGAATTTCTTTTGCCACTGGGAAAGGATGAATGTGCACTTCATTGACAAAAAGCCTGTCGTGCTGCTGCGCTCGAACTGGATTCATAAATGCCAAACTCAACCGTGCATGCGCAGCCTGGATTTGACCTCTGTGGCTGCTGGTATAATCCAGGACAGCATTATAGATATTTTTTTTTTTAATCCTAATTTAGATCTGTGTGTGGAAAATGGTTTATTTTCGTACTTAAAATAAACAGTAGTAATTGTGGTATAACACGTATGAGGTCTGAGGTCTGCTTCTCCTGTTGGCCACTACTGCAGCCTCAGGGACCCTGATCCACTCCAGACTATCCCCAGATCGGTCACTTTCTCGTTAGCCAGTAGAAATGTTGGTTGTTCTTAAGTGTACCCATCTTGTAAACTTGTTTCTTTTTTTTTTGCTTCTTCCCCCTCAGGAATGGTTTTTCTCAGCATGAAAATAATGACTTGCTAAGATCAGCTCTCCAGGTGCTTGCAGACAGGCTAAAGCCAGGAGAGACAGAGTTTCTTCCTCTTGAGGAGCTGATAAGGTAGAATCAGGATTTTTCAAGCCCTGAAAGGGATGAATTTCAAGCAGTTTTCCTTGGTTTGTGTGGGCATTAGACGTAAACAGGTATTTGGGAGCTTTCATAAATATCATCCTACTTTCAGAGAGCTTTGTATTTAATCAAATGGCAGTGGAGTCAAACCTAATGAAAAGGGCCTACTGGGTTGTAAAATATGCATTAGTTGATGGGTCTTACTCGTTTGTATGCTTTCTGAGGCTAGGAGATTAGTAGGATTCACAGAAGGAATGGATTTGTTCTGGGTAGTTAAAATACTCACAGGAAGACTAGGCAAAAGCAGTTTATAAAGGTATGGCTAGATGTAGTCACTGGACCTTGAGAGAAGCTTCTTGGAGACTGAATTTTTATCTACCCCTTCTTCAGAAGGGCACTGCCAGAGACAAAATACTGAGCTAGGGAGACCTTGGATCTGAGCTGGCCTAATACTTCCTTTTTATTTATGTGGGTTTGGGTTATTACCTTATCTACAGTGTTTTAACCTTTTCCCTCTCCTGTCATCCCCAGTGAGAGTTTTCAGTACCTACTGAATTTCCAGCAGAGTGTTCCCAGCTTCCACTGCGCATTCATCCTCACCCAGCTCCTGATTGCCATCGCTGAGAAACCAATGGCTGGCTGGAAGAAAGAGAAAATGGGTAATGTGTGAAGAACCTCAAATCTCTGATTAGTTTTGTTAGCAGTTTTGACTTAAGAAATCTGTAAACTTTAAACTTGCCTCTTCACATTTGTTATTATTAGTCACTTGTTATTTGAATTCCATTTCTAGAAATGGATGCCCTAAGGGTTACATATTGCCCCAAATAAAGACAAACAGTTGATACGCTGTAGGAGCTACCAAACAAATAATGCTTAACATAAGTTTGTAAGGGAGAAATGGCTAGAGATGGATCGTGGTTCTGATGTGAGCTGGTATTCCAGACCAGGAACACACTAGATGCATGTGTATTGTATTATCTTGACACATGTCCTCATGGCCCTACGGCTTTTTAGGGGAAATGCATTCTGGCTTTCTGAAGTGCAGACGTATTGAGGTGTGGTGATACTGTGGTCTTTCAAAAGGCCCTTTGGACACACTGCCTTTATAAGGAAGAAGGAAATTACCTTGGATTCTCCCTTCAGCAAGTTATTCCTTATCTTTCACAGCTTCACTAGCAAAGCAGTTCCTCTGCCAGTCATGGGTGAAGCCCGGTGGAGACCGAGAGAAGGGCAGCCAGTTCAACAGTGCGCTGCATACGCTGCTCTGGTGAGGCTCAAGCCCTTGTCTAATAGTTACTATTGCTGCAGGGCAATGACTCCTCCTAGTCATAACCCTCACACTTACACATTTTGGCCTAAAGCACTGTTTCTACATTTCTCACACTTTCCCAAGTATTTTGTTACCTATCTAAAGAAACCCTTCTTATTGGCCTTGACACCCCTTGCTGTGTGGAGCAGATTCACTTCCAGGAGGGCTTTGGCTTTCCTAACCACATCTCGGCACACCTGGGCAGGGTGTCTGTATTCCTCCCAGGTTACCTGTCTCTGCTGCCATCTGAGTACTCCCTTTCTGCGCTTGAGTTTTGCCGGGAGCTTTCATGGTCATTACAGCCAAGGTATCCGTGACCTCATCCCCAAAGAGCCTTTCCTTGTTTTTAAGTGTGAGATCCAGCAGAGCTCCTCTCCTCATCAGCTCCTTGGTGACTTGTGTCAGGAAGTTGTCACTGATGCTCTCCAGGAACCTCCTGGATTACTTATGCCTTGCTGTGATGTCCTTCCAGCAGGTATCATGGTGGTTAGTTCCCCATGAGGTCCAGGGCTTGCAAACATGGGGCTACTTCTAGCTCTCGGTAGAAGGCTTCACCCACTTGATCCTGATCCAGATGGCCTATAGCAGACATCCACCACAATGTCACCCGTATTGGTTGGCTCTTCTGTCCTTACCCATAAGCTCTCATTTGGCTTGTCACCCTCCTCAGGCAGAGCTCCATGCATTCCAGACGTTCTCTCACATAAAGGGCAATTCCTGTCCTCCTCTTACTCCTCCTTCCCTCTGTCCTTCTTAAATACAAGAATGAGGGAATATTAAATCCAGATTTGTCTCAGATCATGGTTGCTTTTAATGACATTACTGTGGCAGCTCCAAGTATTGCTTCAGATTTCCTACATACGATTGCCTTTGGCATAAAAATGAGCTTGACAATTTTAGGTCATACATTGCGAGTAGGGCGGTGTTCAAGAGCTTGCTGTGTTATTCTGCATAATATTTACTGACGAACTATGCTCGTTTTGGATTTAGTGTCTACATGGAGCACGCAGAAAACATCCTGAAAGCTATTGAAGAAATCTCCAGTGTTGGTGTTCCTGAACTGATCAACTCTGCCAAAGACGGGCATTCTTCTACTTATCCTACACTAAGCAGGTAATTGTATCAGTAGAGACTTCCAATGTCATGAGACGCACAATGGCAGTTTCTGCTTTTTAATAATTCATTTTCCTATATTGTGGTCTATTATGGTTTCACATTAGTACTGCTGTGGTTAGCTTTATGTCAAGGTGGAACGGCCTTGTACATTAACGCCACGTTGAATTTATTATTTGTGAGCTATTTGAATTGAAAAAATGAACTGGTGAGTGTTGTCAGGTATGTTGCCTCTTGCCGTGCTACTGTGGTGGTATAAGGCACTCTAAAAATCAGCCTCAGAGGCCCAGGGTGGCTGTAGGCAATATGGGGCTCATATGTGGCGTGTGAGAATACACTCCAGGTGCTTCTGCTCCTACCGTAGAAATTTGCAAGTGTGGTTTACGGTGGGATGGCCAAAGTTCCTGCATTTTGGAACTACCAAAATAATCTTATGCTGATGGCTGCAAATCTTTTTATGTGCATCCCCCAGGCTACAAAGAAGTGGGTGGTGTCTATGTGTGGTTCATACTAGGGAAGTGGTAATGACTTCCAGGGTTCTCCACCTGTCTGGGCAATGAGGCTGGGCTAGACGTGCGTATGAGTCCTAGGTCAGTCTCCTGTGATTTCCTATTGAGAAGGATTCCCAACTGGATAACCTTCATGTTTTCCACACTGTTCTGGGGACAAGAAGCCTATCTAGATGCTCAGCGCTGGCTTTTACTTTTGCTCTCGCTTCGTCCACAGGCAAACATTCCCGGTTTTCTTCAGAGTCATGATGGCTCAGCTAGAGAGTTCAGTGAAAAGCATCCCAGCTGGGAAACCATCAGACTCAAGTGAGGTAGGAAAATAAATGCACTGGACTCTTTGAGGGGAGGAAGACATAAGTTAAACTGTGCAGTACAATAAAGATGTATAAATTGGAAAGGAATCTACTTCTGAACTCTGACTAGAAAATGCAATCACACAACTTCATTCATCACTCAGAACTGATATACAGGGTAACATATAAGTAGCAACCTTTTTTTTCCTGGTTTGTATCGGGTCAAAAATCCAGAAGCTATAACCAGAAATTGGCAAAATACTAAGCTGTGCAGTTGGTCTGCATGCCTGTGTGGGAACACCAAATTATTTTGCATCAAGACCTGCTCTGAGAGCAAGGCAGCGTTAACTCTTAGTGTTTTAAGCCACACTGGTTACTGATCAGGCTGGAATTGCCATTGAGTGGTTCTGCTGTGATAAATCTGCCTGTGGCGAAGCTCTGTTCCTCTGCCATCAACAACAATCACAATGCTTCGGGTACAGCAAATGCTGAGAGAGCATCCAGCAAGACGAGAGGAAATTCACCATTTTGGGTTGTTGTCCCCTTGCATCCCATTAGGTGCAGCTGGAGAAGCTGCTGCGGTGGAACATTGCTGTGCGGAATTTCCACATCCTCGTTAACTTGGTCAAGGTGAGGTTCTGGTTATTTTCCTGGCTCTACCTTCAGATTCCCAGCAAAGCCCAGTGTACCCAGGTTCACAAACACAAGGGTAAAATGTGAAGTATGGCTGACTAGTGGAACAATCTGGAGGTGGCAAATAAAACCAGTTATAATCTGTGTGCAAGGGTTTCCGTTTAGCTTTCACTTCAATACTGCTTAATTCTCACAGCCTGCACATCCTACTAACGCAGTTCTCACACAGATAAGTCTGCACAAAGACAGGATGATGTAAGGAAGTGCAGAAAAAGGACTGAACAAACTCCCCAGTTCCCTAGTACAGTGGTTTGTGTCTGATAGAGCCCACTGCCAGCTGTGGAAGAGTCAGGCAGGAGAAACTAGGGTAGATCTGGAATGACACCTGCCAGAAGGAAACATTCTCCTGATGTACTCAGCTGAAGGCAGGCTGATAATCTGAACAGGGGGCTTGGATTCCTGTGTGTAAATCACATTCAGTGCTTATCTGTCAGCCCTCAGCTTCACTTGCTGTTATGGTAACGTATGATCTTCCTTTGAATTCTGCTGATAATTCATCCCTGTGAGGATGAACTGTAGAAGCCAGTGTCTCTGGATGAAATATTTCCTTCCATCAGTTTTGGAGTTTGTACATTCAGTGTTACCAAGTGTGATGATTTGGACAGGTGATAGGTATAGCTGCACTCTTGTCCTTGCTTAGGTTTGCTTTTATCATATCTGAAGTGATGATTGGCTAGTCCAGCTCTTCCAGGTTCAGCTTATGAGCTTTGGTGAATTGAGCTGGATGCTTCTACACAGCAGCATTCACTGGAGCCCTACCTGTGCTTCAGATGCCTTTTGACAGTACCTGGCAACCATGACACTTCCCGTGTCTGTATGGTGTGCTCTGTTGCAGCTTGAGAGTGGATGTTGCCTTAGAACAGGTTTCACACATTAGTGAAGGGTATGTAATGAAGGGCTGTTTTCAGTTGACTGCTGTGCTGATGTTGTTTCCTTTAGGCTTTTGGACTGATCTCTCTTTTTTCCATCTCATCCAAGTAGGTATTTGACAGCAGGCCTGTACTCGGTGTCTGCCTGAAGGTAAGCAAGAATTCCAAATAACTGAAGGGAGCAGTTTAAGCACCAGCTTTCTTGAATCATTGCTTCCAGTGGAGTATAGTGGGTACTGAATTCTCTGAAGAAGTAGATACTGTTTCTTATGCCTTTAACTGCCTTCCAGTAATTCTCATTGCAAGGCTCAACCACAATGATCTTACTTCAATTGTCATTGCTGACTTTAGACCCTTCCCCTTCTCTCCACATGGTCCTCAAAACGAGGACCCTTGGAGCCACGAAGATCATGTGTCCCTCTGCAACTCTCCTCTTTCTGGCCAGGAATCATATATATGTATGATGATTCTAACACTTTGTGGTTTGTTCAATTTTATTCCCACTTTGCTAATGAATAAAACCAGGGATGTCTACCGTGATGAGACCTTGTCCTTCCAGCCTCTCTGCAGTGATTAAGTGGGACCCTTTACTGATCCTGTCTTTGCCAGTACAGCATTCACACGAATATGGTCTTTTACTAAGCAAGAACAGTCTCAGGGGTAGCTTGAAAGAATGTGTCTGACATTGTGATGGTTCTTTGAAAAATAATTTGAATTTGCCTTTTGATATATTTATCATTCTTTTACAGTACGGCCGTCTCTTTGTAGAAGCGTTTCTGAAGCTTGCCATGCCACTCCTGGACTACAGCTTTAAAAAGCACAGGGTAAGCCTTTTGGAGACAGGACTGTCTGGAGCCAGTTGGGAAGCATCACTGAAGAACATCCCTGTCTCTGGTCACATGTTGGCATGACACTTGTGACACTTCATGACAAATATGTCTAATGTCTCCAGCTGTGCTTTGCCCTGTTTGCTTGCCCGCCAAGTGCTCTTTCGCCAAACAGATCACTGCTTCCCAGCCTGCCATCACTCTTCTGCTTGGAGGGCTTCACTGTTGGCAAAGGAAGCCCTTTTGACCTTCATCTCCTTCAAAAGTTATTGCCACAAAGGTGTCACTCATGGAGTAGGAAGCTCACGTGAGCAGTTAGGTCAGTGAGGGCTTGTGGTCCAGATGGACAGTGACATTGGTGTCTTTGCGATAGTTCTTGGAGCTTTGAGCAGGACAACATGTGTGAGTGCAGTGGGACGGGCCAACCTCGCTGCACTGTGTGACAAGCAAGAATTCCCCTGGCTGTGTTGCAAGGCAATCCAGCTTTGCCAGGGAGACTTGTTCTTTGGCTTAGTCTTCACAACTTCTCTCTCTAAGAGAGAACTCTTCTATTACAAATTCAAATGTTGATTCAAAATCAGTTTCAGTTCAGGATGCTTAGCCTTATGACATGTGGTCATATTTTATTACCAGTTACTTGACTTACATTCACAGTGCAAGTCTCCGATGGCTTAATCCTGTTTGTCTGTTCCCTGTGTATGTGTCATGTCTATATCCCATAACCCTTTGAATGGATTGCTAGGACTAATACTGTTTCATTATTGTTTCCCTTATGGAAAAATCTTTTGAGAATGATTTGTTGGTCTGCTTTATTGCAGGATGATGTGCAGAGTTTGCTGAAAACCTTGCAGCTGAGTACCAGACAACTTCATCACATGTGTGGCCATTCGAAGGTAAGATAAGTTCTAATTCCAGCACAAACTCCTGCCCTGAGAATGATTTATTCCCTTCCACTGATTTTCCAGGGCATGGGCAGGTTCTACTTGCAGGCTTCCAGTAGCGTCTGTACAAGCAAACACTGAGGAGAATCAGCCTTGGTTAATGGCCCAAAAGTTGAAGTAATTGATCTGGAAGTGGCTGACTTGGATGTCAGATCAGGTTAGCGTACTCCTTTTTTTAGGACAGAGGTTCCTGACATCTTTGGATGTTGGCATTTGTAAGAGAGTGTTTCTGAGGACACAAGCTAAAACCTTGGAGACCTTGCATAAAGTATAGTTGCCAGAATAATAATATGGGAGAAGCTTTGGCAAAGATAACAGCCTTGCAAGTTAGAAGAATCAACAACAGGAGGCAGACAAGGGGAAAACCTTACTCAAAGTCCTCTTGAGGTGCCTTTTGATACAAGGGGAGAGCACAAAGGGAGGGGAGAAAGCTGGTAACACAGAACCAGTCTGCCAGTCTCTCTGCAGGAGACTTGGGGCAGGGAGGAAGGAGAGGATTAGCGCCCTGCTTACAGTGTGGGAGCCAGTGCTTATCACGAGAGAGAACCACATGGGAGCAGGCAGTTAGAAAGAACTTCATATGTGCTGCTCTGGCTCCTGAGAGGTTCAAGAACATGTGTGAGAAGGGAGCTTTGCCAAAGCAGTTGAAGGGAGAAAGCCCTGAGCCCTGAGCATGGCTCTCCAAGCTAGATCTGCTACTGATTTAGTTCAGAGCTGGTATCAGGAGCATGAAAGTCCAGCTGGAGATCAGACTATGCCATTGCAGCTATCAGCACTGGGGGGAACTGGAGGCTGGAGCAAACCTGGGACCAGGGGGGTCTTTCTCATGTTTGAAAGTGAAATCCTCATGACTTTAAAGTCACAATTCACCATGTCAACAGGACAACATCAGTGCTGCTTGTGATGGCTTGTCTTTGCGCCTGATGTTTTCAAGTACTGTGTCCCACAGCCCCCATTGGCACCTAACAGCAATTAGTGCACTCTGCGAGATGATGGTGCAAATGAAAAGCAAACTCGCACAGTAATTTTTCAAGGGTCAGCAGAATTCCTCTGACTTTGTGCAGAGGAGTGGTTAACCTCTCTCTAAGGTTCATGAGAAAAGCTGAGGCTTTCTGTTTTTATCCTGAGTGGAGATGGTGTTTGGGTTGTTGCAAAGGATCGTTTTGCTGCCTTAGACAAAATGCTTATCAGAGTCTTATTTTTTTAACAAAAGCTGTGTAAGAATTTGGCCAAGCAATGATACAATCTGGGCAAGCTTGTGGGAACCGTGTCCTGTCCCTGCCACCTGTATGACCAGGGGCTTTCTAAATGGCCGGAATACTCAGGAATCAAGCGTAGTCACATTGTACTGTTTCACATTTAGATTCGTCAAGACATTGGACTGACCAACCATGTGCCTCTGCTGAAGAAGTCACTGGAACAATTTGTGTACCGAGTGAAAGCAATGCTGGCGTTCAACCACTGCCAAGAGGCCTTCTGGGTTGGCATTCTTAAAAACCGGGACCTTCAGGTGAGAATCGCTTCCCTGCCTGGGCAGTTTGTGTGGGCTTGCTGAGCATGGTCAAGTGTCGCTCTGTCCTTGTGCACGGGCAGAGCTAAAAGGCCACATTCAGTGTGATGCTGTTACAGCCGTGTCTGGTGCAGCAGAAGCAAGGTTTTGTTTCAAGATGAAGAGCCTGGATGTCTGGGGGCTTCCTTGCAGGGAGGCTCTCACCCTGCAGAGGTCAGGTGTTATTGTTTAACGTGGGGCCATTGGGATCCCCTCTGTGCCGGGGGGAGCAAGAGCCACACGCAAAGAAGGGAAGAGGTGATGCTCCTTTCAGCAGCTCTCTGCACACTCTCTCGCGTGTGACTCCCCCAGGAGCCCGCTCTGGCTGCTCGCACAGCCTCAGGGCGGCTCTTTCACGTTCTGCTCAGGGAGAAGAAATCCTGACCCAAGGCTCGGACGGGCGGGACTCGGACTCGGACTCGGACTCGCAGGACACCGCCGACAGCCCCGCGGA
>WEIS01009065.1:1162-28821 GCA_013389965.1 Todus mexicanus | reverse complement strand
TTTTCTCGCTGGGAGAGACAGCCACAGTCCTCCAGAACATCTTCCTGTGCAACCAGCTGCTAGGACCAACCTAAGACTTGCAGGTTTGCTTCATGAATTTGGTTTGGTTTGATTTGGTTTGGTTTGGTTTGAGAGAAGGGCAGGGAGGGGTATTATGGTTAAGTTTAAAATAAGACTTGGTGTCAGCATGTAACTTGAAATGAAAGGTAAAAGTAGTTTCAAAGGGAAAAAGTTTAGGATTGTCTAGTTTTTGTCTTCAATTCAAAACCAACCTTATTTAACTTCATTTACATTTTTTGCTATCTCTTTGAACAATTTCAGTTAGATACATCTCAGGAGGTAAGCAAAAAGTTCTGTATAGCAGTAATTAGCCTCACTTTCTAAACAACTAGGAGAAGTCTGACTCTGCACTCAAATTTTATTCTAACACGTTAAAAAGACCTCACTGCAATTAAGCTCTGATTTACTGTGAGGAAAGCAACATGAGGTCTGCTGTTCATGTCATTCCCTAGTGAGCTCATGGCCAGGCTGAAATGCCAGTATATCATCATCCTTCTCTTATTATGAGGTATAATCAACTAAATCACTTTTAAAATATACAATAATTAAGTGTCTATACTTATCCTTTGTTTAGATCTGATTTTCTTTCCAGAAGAGCCACAGGGGAATTAATTGTCCATAGTCTAAGAGAAATTAAGATACCCAACTTCCTTAGTTACGTAAAGCTTGGTGACTGGGCTTAGTTGTGCTGGAGGCGCAGGAAGGGAGGTCGGACCAGACACTGGCTGCTCTTGGATCCTCTTGTGGCATCCAGGTCTTGTCATAGCAGGATGCTTAAGCGCACTGGGCAGATGTGTTTCTGTTGCTGATACAGCTGAGCAGTGCGGCTGTTTGGGCCAGCAAATGAACAGTTTTAAGGTAAATCAGTCTGACAGCAAATGAGGTGGACAGCGTCTCCTCTGCCTTCAGTGGAGAATCTGCTCTTCCTTTGTGCGTGGTGGGACAGATCTGCTAATGCCTCCCTGCTCCTGTCTTCGTGAGGATTCGAAGCTGGCATAAGGCAGCTGCTGTGACAGGTTCGTGTCACAGGAAGGGCAGTGTGCCTTGCACGTGCCAGTGAAAGTGGTCTTCACTAGGTATTAGAAGCCCCAAAGACAAACCTGAATTTCACTCAACAGCAAAATCTGTGGATGTTTACAAATATCTTTATGAAAGGGAATTAATCAGTCAGAAAATAAATGTTTATATTTAGAGTAATTTTGTTCCTTTAGGCCTGGTATTTCAACCATGCAGTCCACAAAGAGGCCTAAAGGATTTAATTTAAATAAGCAAATACTGTTGCAAGGTTTAAGCTGAGTAGATAGTAAGGCAAGAAAGATGCTGAAAAAAGCCAAACCCCACAGCTGGAGATACATAACTGCACAGAAATTACGTTCTCTATTGTGTGGCCGAGAACAAGTTAATCCAGGGTGTGGTGGTGTGCAGGGTTCCTGTATTTCACCATCAGTTGTTGCTTACCCAGAGGCAGAGGCCAGATGTGTTTCCTGCATTCCCTATCGGGTGCTCACAGTCTGCCAGTGGCAGCGACTGTCAAACAGCGCTGCTGCCGCAGCCGCAGCACCACCAGCTCTGAGGCAGGCAGGGGTTGTGGGAGAGGTAAAAACTTTTATTAGACTAATTGGCAGAGTTCAAAGCCTCTTTGTCACAAAACTTGCTGGTATTTCCAGGTGTATCAGGTGGTTAGATAAAAGGTGTTATCTGCCATTGTGGATGTCTTGCATAGGGAGTAATTCAAAGTATTCCTAAAATATTAAGTTGTTTATTTCTTGCAACACATGTAGGAGGTAGGTCAGCAGTCTTCTGGGCTTAGCCTTTAAAAGTAGTTAAAGAGGTTATGTGATTTTCCCTGAGCCAAGAAGCAAACCAGTGGTTAAAAAGAGTTTCAAACTAAGAACCTCATCACTTGAAGAACACTTGCACCCTAGGAAAGGAGAAAGCCCCCAGAATGATCAACATACTGAAAATGGGGGATCTCGACTCTGGTTCTAAAGGAGAGATGGATTTTGCAGCTACTTTGAAGTGTACTTGTGTCTAATTTCCTTTATCCAAGAACTGGCACACTAAAAAGTTGTTCTGTTTCCTGAATGAAGATGGTTTTGCTCGTGTTACGCTATTCTTCTGAAGATGTTAACTGGACCTGGTTTGGGTTTTGTATTAGAATAATTTTTCTGACTGGTATGATGGTCTCTAGAGAACTGAAACTGCTTGTAGGAAAGGAAATTATTTTCCATCTTGAATATTTAAAGGAAATGTTTAGTTTTCAAACTGCTTAATTGAAAGGGTTTTGTTGAATGGACCCAAAAGTCATATTGTAAGAAAAAGTGTGTGCATAAACAGTTTTCCTGTGCCCTGCATAATGGAAACTGTATTTCAGCCTCCCCAAAAATCTTTTGCATCTCTCAGTACTACAGTGTGTAGTATGCTGCATGAGAGGAGATGTGGTCAGTGCAGGATGCCTGGACCACAGTAGGTGGAGGCAACTGCTCAGAAGCATAACCACCACAAAAAATGCATCATCAGAATAAAACGGTCTCGAACCAGAATTTCTGGGGTGAGTTTAGCAAAATACTGGATTTTTAGATGTCAGAATGTTTTGTTTCTATGGCAAAGAATGGGAAGAAAGCTGGGATTGACACTTAATTTTTTTAAATTCATAATTATAATTAGTGGAAACGTCCTTTTCATGACAACTTGGGGAGAACGGGTGTGGAAATGTCAAAGCCTTCTGTGAGACAAAGATTCCAAATCTTGCAGGCCTCTCCTGTGAAGTATTTCTACTATTCTCCCCGATTGGCACATTTGAAGTATAAGGATGTCAAAGGTACAGAATAATTGTTCTGTTTTGTGAATGGAACAGGGCCTATTAAGTTACTCACACCTGTGGTAAACAGTTAATTAAACACCTTCATAACTATAAAAAAACCAACAATGTGAATGATCAAGTCAAACTTCTTTTCATTTTACTCATGGTGATCAGACTTTTGTTCTTTCTTAATAATCAAAGGCCAGCCCAGCAGGACTCACTCAGACCTGAGTTGAGAATAGGTCCCAGAAGGGTAGATGAATCATGATGCGAAACTGCCATTGCGACAGAAGTGATTTCAAAACTGAAGTACCTAGAGATAGGTGCTGTGTTTGCAGAAAAGAAATGTAAGCCAGAAAGAAAGAGGAGGCCAGACTGATTTGTTTCCAAATACACTTTTTCTCTCCTTTTCAACAGGCACAGCAATGGAGAACTTGAACTTCCTGCTCCCAGATCTCACTGAAGAACAGCAAGGTAAGGGTCGCATGCAGAGATCAAAGCTTTGGCTCATTCACTCTACACAACAGTGTTTGCTGGAGTGGACACGGGCCAATGAACCTTGTTTCCTCTGAAAACACACTCCATCCATCTCCTTACTTGTAAAAGGGACACCAGTACTCACTTCCCAGCTCTTCCATAGGCCTCTCATTGGGCCTCGGGCATGTGCTTGTGGGAGTTCAGATGCACAAAGGAGATTTTGCTGTGCATTGAACACCAAACGAGCTATCAGTACTGCGGTATACAGCCCTTTATGTCTTTGTGCCTGTCTGTACAATAGCATGACCGGAATCAGCACCCGTTCCATAGGTAGGAACACTTCCTCTGCTTCGCTAGCTGAGCCAATAGCATCGCAAAGAGAGCAGTAACTCATATGCACTATCGACATCTTCCTACTGATTTCTGGCAGATGGAATTGCTTTACACAGCCCAGCACTACTCCCTATATGCTAACATAGTGATGTTGGGCAGCATGTTAGAGTCTGATGTTAGAGTCTGATGTCTGTTACCACACCTACACCAAGCACCACAGGAACACTAACTACCATGCGGCTCTCCTCTACTGCTGCTCAGGGATTTGTTTGTTTTTCCTCCCAGACGTTTTCCAGAGAGTGTTTGCTGCTGATGCCAGCTACTTGGAGAATCATGAGAAAATGAACCGGTCCTTCTGGGAATCACTTGTAAAATGTTTAGCCACCACTGACCCACCTCTCCTGAATACTGAAGAGAAGAACAATGTAAGGCACTGTAAAAACATATATCCTTTGTTACGGAGGTACTTTTATATTTCTCTGGTGTGCTTTGGTGAGAGAAAAGATACAGCCCAATTATTTGATATGCCAGAACATACCTAAAACATGCTAAATGCTGTAAAAGGGCACTTAGATAAAAGACTCAGGCTGCTGCTTTTTACTTCATCATTCTCCATGTGCAAAAAATACTGGCGTTGTATAAATTCCCAAGGATCAGTTCAGGTCAGTATTTTCTAGGCAGGACCACTGTTAGTGTTATTTTGCTGTAAGATACTGCAGAGACCGTGTGTCCATTTTCAGACCCTATAATTATATTTCTCCAGCTCCTTAAATAGCTAACTATTACACACACGTTTTTTTCCCAGTTGATGGCTCTTCTCTGAGTTGTTGAATAGACTTTACATTCTCTTACCATCCTTGGCATTACACTTTGTGTCTGATTTCCCCCTTGTATGGTAGGTGCAGGGGATATACATTTCCCACAGATGGGGTGAGATACATTCATTCGTATAGCAGGGTATGTTCTACAGGCTATGTTTTGTAGGAAGCACTATTTTCCATTTGCATACCTTTCTTCCAGCTCCTCAACAGCTGCGGTGTCCTCCCTGGAGGCTGTGCGGCTTGCCTGAAAGCCGTAGAGAAGGAAGGAGTCAGGGCAATGGCTGTTCTTTACCTCTTGCTGAAGATGACCAACCCATCTGGATACAGGCAGCTGCCCAGCTCCAAGGGAAAGGGTGAGTCCTACCTGGCTGCTTGTCGGCTATTTTGTTAAAAATCACTGTGCTGCCAGCGGGACTTGACACCAGTTTGAAAACTCTGATACACGCGTGGAAGTGATTATTAGTGAGCAACTAAAATGTCTAGAAGCACTGCTTAGAGAAGTCAGTCACGTACAGTAACAGTGGGAGCCAAATACAGTGTTTTATTTTAGTTTGACTTGGCACCTTCTGTGGAGAAAACAGTTGTTTAAGGAGAGAGGATGTCCTGGGATGATGATGCCAAAGAAATTTCTCTGACTTGAAGTGGTGCCCCTGGTTTTCCTGTCTGGCTGGATTTGTGACACTCAGGATGCTTCTTTGCATGGGCTGTTATCTGGCCAGCCCGGACCTCTCTGAGCTCTCATAGCGGTAAGAAATCTGAGCTGAGCTGCTCAAAATGCTTTTGCAAATGTAAAAAGTAAAAAACGTAAAAAAGCTTGTAGTAATTAGAAGGAGTGGCTGGGTGATGCCACCCAGGGTGATGAACCTGGATGCAAATGGACTTTGCTGCACTTTTCATTTGCCTGGTTGCACAGTAAGAAANGTAAAAAGTAAAAAACGTAAAAAATAGACTTCGCTGCACTTTTCATTTACCTGGTTGCACAGTAAGAAGCTGTGCAGTTCCACAGAGTCCGTAGTGTCATTAGTTGTCTTTAATAGATCACAGAGCTGCATGCAGTAAAGATAACTGGAAACCCTCAAGAAAGTCCTGTTCCTGTCTCTGCCTTGATCAAACACGTTCGTGGAGGGGAGAGACCTCCCAGCCCAGAGACCAGCCCAGCTTTGGTTATCTGTCAGAGAAGGAAAGTGTGTCCAGCAGCTTTTGTGCCACCAGGGGGTGCTGGCACTACGGCATAAACACGGGAGCCCAGCAGAAACCACAGGGCTGAAGGGAGAAGTAGCCCAGGGAGGGGTGAGCAACTGTTCTCCAGCTAAAGCATCTTTTAGCTGCAGCACCTATTGCTTCAGGGAGTGGGAATTTTCACAGGGGTAGCATTATGGGTAAACTAAAGGCCAGAATATGAATCTTGAGGCATCTACCGCAACCATAATAATTTATTAAAGTCTAAACACTCGAGTAAGTGATGCTTTCATTTTACATGATTTGTACTACTCCTCGTCTGCAAAAAACACAGTCGAAACAAGACTAAGGGTCTGATTTCCTGTCAGACAACCTTTAATAAAATGCTGTGAAATCTGTCATTGCAAAAGAGAGAAAGTGTAAATGGTTGTTTCTTATTTTTTTCTCTCTCTCTATAAAACAGATGAAAAATTGAAGCTCCTGAAGAGATTGGAAAGGAGCCTTGTGCTTTCACAAGGGGAAAAAAAGGCTGAGAACTCATCCCATGAGTCCAAGGATGAAGATACACAAGGTAGAGAGGATTTGTTTTATTTTTCCTTCATGCATAGTTTAGTCTGATTGCATGTTCATAAGAGATTCACAGGAGATTGCAGCAATTCAGTAGCAATTCTGCAGAATGCTGAAAAATGTACGAAATTGTGCGAAACAGAGAACACAGAAAATAATCAGTACCTCTAGATTCATTATCAGCAAAATAGTGTCTGCTTCCTGCTCTTGTGAAGGTTAGAGGTTTCAGAAATGTAGAACTCTGTTGCAAGATTTCTTCCCAAATAAAAGACCGTAACTTCTGTGATCTTTATGTGTTTATGGTCTGACCGAAGCCTGCGCTATAGCAAGAGGCAAAGAGCAGTCAATGCAGAGCAGCAGCTGGCAATGCCATGGTGCTTCTCTAGTATTTCTTATTAACAAAGATCAACAGTGTCATTAATGGAAAATGAGAGAGGCTAAGAAGTAACAGGCAACATGGAGGTGATAATGCTGGTATTGCCTTATTCTGTTACAGAAAGCCACGTGCTGATTAAGATCAAATGAGTTGCATTTAGAAACAATTTTTTTCAAACTAATTAGCAGTTCTGATGATGGATGTGTTTAAAATGAGAGCTTTTTCACTACACCCCTTTATACAAATTATTCCAGCTTCAGGTTTTGCTCTTTTTCTCCTTTTCAGCCAGCTTTGAAGAGAGCAAAAGCAGTTAATAATGATCTTCACATTTCAAAGCCTTGTTTTTTACCTACATACCCCACAGCCATTATTATATTATAAGCAAACAACTACAGCGCTGTTGTTTCTGATACTGATGTCACGTTTTGCTTTGATCTTTCTCCACTCAGAAAGTGATGGGGAAGATTTAGGAAGGCAGAAGACTGAAGGCAAATTACTTGGAGGTATGACAAAGTGACAACAGGATTGTGTTTTGCTAGAGACAACCAATATAACCCTCCCCAACCCCCCAAGTATAACTTATGTCATTCTTTGGTTTGACTTTTGAACAAAGGTATATTAACAGATGTAGATGTAGGAAAATGACCAGTCAACGTGGCATTGCCTACAAGATGAGGGTTAAGTAACAGTAACACTCAGCTGTACCCTGTACTTAGAGCTGAACCAAAAATCTGCTGTTGTGGGAGAAGTCCTGCTTCCTGGGTCTGCACAGTTACCACTGAAATGCAGCAGAAGAGCTTTGAATGTATCTATCACAGCTGCTACTTACAGGGTCTGCAATCAGCCCTCAGTGGTGACTGGATATCATTGGCAAGGACCACACTGTGGATCTCATTCCTGAGGTTTTTCCTTTCCTTCCGAAGCAAAAATAGGAAATACATACAATGCAGGTGAAGAAAATGTGCTGTTAGCACACAGAAACAGCTGTCAGTTTATGATATAGAACCACAAGTGTAATAAAGTTAAGGCTTTAATCGTGTAAGAAATATCTTAAATTGATCTCAGCCCAGATGTAAGAGAAGCTAATTTAAATTGACATTAGGAGATCTAATTTGTCTCACAGGAATCTGATTCTGCCTGTCTCCAGATACTGTGAGAGATGGATTTTTGGGGTTAATAATCCATTCATGTTTCCCACTTTCAGGCAGCATAACCCACCACAGAGCTGCCCTCTCTAATGACTTAGAATCCACCTTGGCGCTTTTACGCAGCCACACTAATTTCATTAGAGTTGCACAGGCTAGGGCTGGCAGCAAGATCCGGATGCTCATTATGGGTATTAATCTACATCATCTTTGCGCAATATTTCAGGCATGCCAACGGAGGTTGTTCCCTACAGAGATTCAGGTAAGTGTTCCCAGAGAACCTCTTCCTGCTGGAAGGAAGACTGCAGCTGCAGTTTCTTCTTTTTGAGGTGCTTATATGTTACAAAATAATCACCCAGCTGTAAATCCATTGTTTTCAAGATAGGCTAGTGTTGGACCTGGGCATGGTGCAGACGTTTTGTTGCAAGCTTGTCACAGTGGCTGGCTGATAGCAGGTGATTTGTACAAGGTGTTCTAGCAGATTAACCCATTTTTGTGTAGGCCTACCATGCTTTCACAAGACCAGCTCACAGCAGTTATTATGCTTTTTAGGGGAAACCCAGCAATTCTGTTGGGCAACTATTCAATCTTTCCCAAGCAAGTCAGGCTGTTTTCAGCATTGCCTGCAGCCCCTCATCTCTTGCTGAATAGGGGTGTGAGACTGGGAGGGATCTGGAACCTGGTTTCTGCAGAACAGTGATACTCAGCTCTGCACACCTTCCTCACTTAGAGCATTCTCCAACAGAAGATGCTCGGTGAAAGAACAGAGGAATAACACTGGCCATAAGGCCTGAACAGACATTCAGTCTGAAGGCAAATTTCCTTTTAGCAGACACTGCTGTGCAGCAGCAGAACAGATGTAAAAAGCCCCTAGTAAGAAATTTTCAATGGCTTGATTGTATTACTGACCTCATCCCTCTTGCTTCCGGGCCGGTGCCACATCCATTAGCTGCGAGAAGCAAACAGCGCAGCAAACTGGCCTTTTTGGGAGGACACCTGTTCAACCCCTTTTCCTCTGTGCAGTGGCGAGGAGTTGCTGTAACTTGGACTGTTTCAGCTAAGGACAAGGTTGGGAAGAAGACATAAATTGCAGCATAATTCCTAGGGGAGGTTTTTGAGTTACCTGTCCCAAAGAAGTTACATAAAATGGCAGGGTAGAGGAGTACATCGCAATACAGTGTTGTCCCCATGCCGCCAGGTGCAGAAGGAGGATCACAGTACTTTTCCAGCTGGCATTTGGCTTCTCCACCTCTCACCATGGCCTTTGTTGCTTCAGTTCTAGATTACTTCAGTACACCAGACGGAGACACTGAAAATATTTGGTTAGTGCGGGACACTGGCTACTGCACTGGACAGGTTCAGGTGGTACACACATGCACTGCTTGTGAGCACAGCTCTGCTGGGTTCTAGCTTCAGTTTTCTAGCAGCTGAATATTAACACAGAGGCCATCAATCTTCTATTGCCCAGCTAGTTCAGAGAACCTGGCATCACTGTGAATAGTCAGCTTTATTGTCATCTGGGTTTGGACTCTTTTAACTTCCTTCTCAAGTACTGTTTTGTCTATACTGAGTCACCAAATGGGTAAATATTTGCTGTGATTGCTAATGCTGGTAACAGGGGGAAACAGTATTTTTGTATTTTTACCATTAGAAATAATAAAACTATGTTGCTTTTCAGAGATTACCAGAAGAGAAGATTCAATCACAGATGGTAAGTACAAGCAAGCAAACAGAAGTTTTTCTTGTGGATGCTGGCTTTGAGGACTCAGTTTTGCTTCTGATAACAGCTGTACGAGCTCCTTGACACTTAGATATCTCCTAATCAAACAGGACAAGTTTGAGAATAGTTGTTAAAATGCACTGCAGTTCTTTACTGGAGGAAATGTTGTGCAAGTCGTTCTGTGATCCAGAGTTACAGTGGGACTATCACATTTAGGAGGCAGAGTAATACAGAACAAACACTTGCCACATATGAACTGATGTTCTGATAAATTCTATAGCTCATTTGTACAGCTGCACAGAGGAACACTTGTGAGTCAGAGTAGTGCAATTCTGTGTTAACATTAATAATCAAATAACTCGAGTTTGCCCCCAAGCCAGAATGCTCAAATAATCAAATATTCAAAAATGTAACTCCAATATCAGGTGACCCAGAACAGAATTTCTTGGCAAAGTTTCGTTGCTTCATGGTTCAAAAGCACAGTAGCAGAAGTTTGTAGCTCCTGTGGAGTACACTTCCAGTACCCTCCTATTACATCTTTAGAGAAAATTAAATTCACTGCCAGGCAGTGGTTGCCTGGACGTGCAGCCCAATGTAAGTGAAATCAGCATCTAAAACTCCCAAAGGCAGCAGACTGCCTGGGGCTCTTCTCAAGCAATCAACAAACAAAAAAGAAAAAACCTTCTGTTTTGAACATGTTGTTGAAAATCTGGTAAAATATTCAGCCCTTTCTGACAATACAGTCAGAGAAAGAACAGAATTTGGCAACTCTGCTCACAACTAGCGTAGAGCAAAATGCTTTTTATTTAAACCTCTAAAAATACCTTGTTCTTACGTTGTTCTTTCTGCATATCAGTGTCAGGAGCTCTAGGAGACTCATTGTCAGCTACAACTCTTAATTTAGGAGCTGCAGAAATACTTCAATATCAGGCTTCAATAGATCAATGATACTCACACCCTTAGTGATGAAGATGGTTGTGTTATGGTAGCTGTGACTGTGCAAAGAACCCAAACTAAAGCTCCCTTGTCCTACTCCTCTGCTCCCCACTATTGATTGTCCCAGACTAGATACAAAAGACCCAGAGTGCTGTAAAACAATTCTGTATTGTTAATGCAACCATCTGATTATGCTATTTTTTTAAAAGAAAAAAAAACAACTGCTCTTTTTGGGGTGGTTTTAAAATTGCTAATTTGATCTTTCTGAAAGGCTTGTGGATCTTTCCTTTGAACAAACAATTTTTCATATATTCTGGTCTGAGAACTGATACCAGATACAAAAAGGGAAATAAGCTTAAAAATCCTTAATTTCAGAGTTCCGCAGAAATAAAAGACATTTCTTTTTTTGTAGCATATGAAAATGAGAGCAGTCACCTCCCTCACTGGACAGTACGGTGGATGGGCATACGGAAGGATGGTAATTGAAAATTTATTTATTTATTTTAAACTCAGCTGATGTCAACCCTGTTGAACCTTGGTCCACAAATAAGATCTCTGGTTCAAAAAATCTTTTTGTTTTCTGCTATGAGTACTTTGTTGAAGTGCATCAAGGCTTCTCATGTGCTTTGTGTGCATGAATGTTTTGCAGTTGAGCCTAGAGTATGAGACATTTCGTGGAGATAGACTTTATTCACTGAGTGATATACCCTGTACCTTAAGATGTCTTCATAAGTGTCATGCCTGCAATGATGACCTAATTTTCCCTCTCTATTTCAGATGAATTCTTTCATTTTGTCATTCTTTGCTTTGCAATTGGAGCTTTACTCATTTGCTACTACTACTACAAAGGTAAGGCAAGACTTCAACGGAAGGGTGAATTGTTGCACACTAGTAAAATGAACAAAGCCAAACATTTATTTTGTTGCCTTAGATTGGACTATTTCTCTTGGAATCGGTTTAGTCACCTTTGCTTCTCTGGAAACCACTGGGATATACTTTGGTCTAGGTAAGTGTGTTTACAGCAGCCACCTCTGTGCCCACACTGAGGATACAAGGTCACACAGTCTCTAAACTGCGCCAGTCTAGAAAACTGCAAGTGCTGAGATTCTGTAAATCATCAAGTAACTACCCTGTAGCATCTCCATTACACAGCGTGGCTGGACACAAACATGCCTTAGTGACACTGGGGGGAGAGGTTGACTCATTTTTCATTCTTGATGATCACAAGACCCTGAGTCACCTCTTTCTGCAGCAATGGATGAATGCTAAGTTGTCATGACAACGTATAATTTTAGCGGCCAGGCATCTTCCCAGATACGCTCTATAAGGTGCTGCGCACTCAGGCTGTCATTCCTTCCCCTGGGACTGAGGCAGCTGAGGAAGAGCTCTCATCAGAACCTCGATAGCGGCAGCTACTGAAAATGCTGTTAAAAACTGGGCATTCTTGGCAATCCCTAGGGATGGCTTAGGAAGGGTGCCACTAGCAGCAAGTTATGGCTCCCCAGCTGCAAACGCAAGTCTTGTTTGTAACCTTGTGCTAATATTTTTGGTAGGTTGGGGCTGGTCCTCTGAAATCAGCCTTGTCTCTGCTTTGTTATTAATGATATCACAAAAGTGCTTGTTTAAACAGTAACCTTGGGTTCGTTTGTATTGCAAAGTGTCAGTGTTTGGGGTTTGCCATTTTTCTATGTTTGATATTGCTATCTGGCTCATCTTGAAAATAATGTTTATTTCCACAATTAGTGTATCGACTTCGGAGCGTCCTTGAGAGTTTTGTTCCTCTGATTGCCAGATTCAGGCCAACAGGTAATGGTGATCATACTACCTGCATGCGTATTCCCTACACCTCCCTGGGTACTTCATTTTGGTCACATCTTAAGATCAACTTCTCTAAATTAAGATTTCCAATCTTCTTAATTTAAAAAAAAACAACAAAAGAAATATTTTACCACAGTTCATTACAGCTGCTTGTGTTTGAAAGTGAATTATTCTTGACGTTTTCCAGGTAGCAGAGCATTTTCACATTTTTAATACTCTGGTCTGTATGGGGTGTTGACTCTTTCCTTACAATGTCTGAATAAGAATAAATCCAGGGAGCAGGGGTAGATTTCTCTTGCTGGGTCTTCAAACAGACTTCAGGCTCACATTTATCTGTGTCTGTGAACACAAAACGTGCAGAATGCTGAGAAGCTGCATAGACACGTGACAATTTCAACACACCAGACCTGACTGATAGTCTTCTTTTTCGTCATCTTGCAGGTATGAGGAAAGCTGCCTAGGAGGATGATCTCGAGTTCCACAAAACCCTGATGTCTGAATTACTGGTAGTAAAAGAATTGCTTTATGTGACAAGTGTAAAAACTCTAATGGCTACTGTGAAGTATCGAAATGTTAAACTGTAGAAAGACATAATTCCCTCCCTTCAAAAGTAGAGCTGAAACTGCATTACAGAGTACCCTTCGTTCTTCTGAAGTGATTCGTGGCTTAGCAGACCTCAGAAGACAATCTAGATGTAGGTTTATATTTAATGGAATTACACATTCTCCTTCCCTCCCCCATGCAGCCATGTTAGTCTGCCTATGCTGTACCAAAGTCAACAAAATGACCAATATTATCCTCCGTGGCTCCTGGATTAGGCTCTGGATGTTTCAGTAGGAATCTTGGCAGCCACCGAGCCACCTCCTCTTCACCCCTTGTGACGCTGCAAACCAGGCAAACACCAGCTGCTTGCTTACACAGTTGAGCCCCAACAGTGCAGTAGCACTGAAGCAGATTAATTTATTGTGGCAGAACTCAATATAGTGGGTGTATAATGATTTCACCCGGTGAAAGCTGGGTGAGATTTTACACGGAGTGACATAATGGTGCAGTAATGAGATTATTAACAGCAGCAAATTTCATCTCTTCTTCTGAGGGGAAAAATAAAGTGCTTGACTTGACTCATCTCCCAACATTTTTATTTCTTTGAGTAAAATAAAGTGCAACTTCGACATTCATTTTATGGGACTCATTATACATAATATATGTAAGGCTAACACAATCATAGGCAGACCGCAAAAAAGGGATACCTTCTAATTTTTGGTAAAATGCGAAGTCTTCATACTCACAGAAGGATGAGGCATCAGGTCACGCAAAAAGTCGTAGATGACGTTGTAAAGAAATAGAGATCTAAAAGCTGGTTTAGTTTTAGAGAAGCAATTTCAAGCCTTGCTCATAAAATTAAAACACTTTTTAGTTGTACTTAATTTTACATTTTAAGCCCCAGTTGTGATTGTTCCTGTGTGTCACAGTTCTGGCTGCACATCCAAAAATGCCAGCAGTTGAACACAGGCTTTTCATGAAAGCAGAAAATACTCCTGCTAGACAGAGACAGACAAAGGGCTGCTGCCCGCAGATTGCTAAATAACCTGAAGGTTTTTCAATGACTGAAGCCATTCAGATGTTACCTCACTGCACAAAACCCCACAGAGAAAAGAGAGATTAAAAAGAGATCAGTTTCCTCTGCTCTATAACATCTTTCTGAAAGGTAATTTGTGGAATAGTCAGGATGAGACATATTTTAGTACTAAATATGTTTTTACATTTGGCACTCTGCAGTCAAATGAATTTTTAATTATTTTTTTGAACAGAAGCTGCTTAAGGGTAAACTAAGCAAAACATTTAAAAATCACCCAGTGGAATCCATCATGTGAGATGAACAGTTCACCCAGCTTAGAGCAGTTCACATGAGAAGAGTCAGTTCTACAAGAAAAAGAAGAATTTACTTACACGTTCAGCCACATCCTTTCAGCTGTGAATTTCCTGCTGTTCCTTCAGATCCTTCTTCTGAGTCATTCCAGCCTCTCGCCCAACAGCAATGCTCTTACTCTGCTCTCGTGTAGCACCCTTGCTGCAGCACTGGCCAAGTGCTCAAAAATACAAGTTCCTATGAAGAGTTTCAACCTCCTTAAATGAGCTTGTGTTCCCTGAGCTACCATCCTCCAGATCCCTCCTGAGCCCCCAGCTCACCACTACTTCCATCGCTCTGCTGGGCCTCCACCTCGCTGTTGGATCCAAAGGACCTGATACATCTTCCACCTCATCCAGCACATGGTGTTAAATGGTTTGGGCGCAACACGAGAGGAGGAACTGAAGCAAAGGCACTTGCCACCCTCCTCCTGCAATATATGTTCCTGATTTTCACAACTCAAAGCCTAACGTGGGCCACTGAACTCTTCTGGCAGTGAGGGAAGGACTCTGTTTTCACCAAGCTCCCTTCAAGACAATATTTTAATCTTCAGCAGTAAATTGGACCAAACATTGACCAAACACCACTCAGTTCACTCTAGGCTGTGATGCCCAATGGCCATTTCCCCAGTGAAGCACAGCCCACTCATCCCGCTGGGGAGCACCCAGCCACCCCCACGCAAGAGCTCGCCGAGGCAAGGGTCGCTGCAAAGCAGAAAATGCTGCTGCTACACAACAGCAAGCAGGCAAAGGGCTGCTGCCCACAGACTGTGAAATAACCCGAAGGCTTTTCGGTGACTGAAAACATGTTACCCTGCTGCAGAAAACCCCACAGAGACAAAAAGAGATTAAAACCCAGAAGGTTTTTTAAGCTGGTATTTTTATTAGAACTCTCTACATAAAGCACCTTTGCCTGCCTTAAACTTACAGTACTTCTCTGAACACTGCTTTTCTGTAACACAGCACAAGGTGCTTCAAACTACTCCGCGTTTCTCGATTTGGACACCGCCACCTTCACAGCTTGCACAATGGCATCTTTGTCAATGCCAAACATCTTCAGGAGCTCAGCTGACTTCCCGCTGCGTGGTACATGAGATACAGCCAAGCGACTGACTGTGATACCAGGCTCCCCCACCACTGCAGCACACACTGCTTCTCCGATGCCACCTGGGGAAAAGGCAAGAACAACACGCATGTAAATGCTCCAACAGGCAACGTACAGACTGCACATGGATCTGATCCGAAGGTCTGTGCAAGCGAAGTCCTCAATTCACATGCTTATGAGAAACATCAATCGCAATATAGGTCCAAGCTGCCCTTTTGTAACATGAAAACAATTCCCTATTTCAAAGGTATTTTGAGGACAACCAGCCTGACATTTCTGTAGCTATAAACTGGCAACAAGAAACACAGACCTCAAAAGGGCACAGAGCTGTCAGGAAGCCTTCACCACTTCAGCATCAGCCACCAAGAGCCAGGTTAAAAAGTATATTTAAACTGAGGAGTATTTACAATGTATTTAATGTGCTGAAAGTCTTAATTCCCACCAGTCTCAACGGCATTTAGGAGCTCTACCTTTTCACAATGCCCGCACATGCCGCTAGGCTCCTCTCCGAGTTACATAATGTATTCGCAGCCTTTGCTTAGAGCTTAGCTCAGACTAAGTCAGTATCAAAAACAATGGATGCAACGGGCAACTGCAGGGTGGCAGGAGAGACACTGGAAGCAGAAGTACTAGGGAAGAAGGGAACACAGGACTAGTGTTGAGAGCATGTGCTCTGAGACCTGATAGGAGAGACACGGTGGTGCTGCACTCCAGTTCGTGTGTATCCAGGAACGCAGGGCTTTTCACTGCTCCGGGGCACGGTGCGATTCAACCAGTCAAACTGGGTCTCCAGCCAGAGGCAGCTCCATGGAGGCAGCTGGTAAGATCAGCCCAGTGTGGGCTCTCAATGCATTCAGGCTTGTAACACACGTACACTCGACCTTTCTTGATTGTACCACCCAGAGAAAGCTATGGTAGTGTAAATTGCATCTTCAGCACCTCGGAGTGTGATGATCTTGCAAATCTTCAGTAGAGTATTTGTCCAGACTTGAAAGCTAAGCTAGAGAATGATGAGGCTCAGTGATGCTATCACCACCCATGGTCTGGAACAAAAGCATGGTGTCACCAGCACCTATGGTAATGCCTGCCAGGAGTGATGCTTCACCTTGAAGTAGGATAATGTTATCATAATAACTGTTAATTTCTATTAGTAGATATCTATAGCATCTGCTAATGCCATAGCTCATAGCTGCCCCTCTGCTAATTTCTCCGTCTCCACTCAAACAGAGCATGCCTGACATGCTGGGATAGAGTTCATTTACTTCCTCATTGCTGGTGCAGTGCTGTGGTTTGGGTTTAGTGTGAGAATAATGGGGAGAACACGCTGATAGTTTTAGCTGTTGCTAAGTAGTGTTTATACTAAGTCAAGGATTTTTCAGCTTCTCATGTCCTGCCAGTGAGAAGGCTGGAGGGGCACAAGCAGTTGGAAGGGGACACAACCAGGACAACTGACCCAAACTGGCCAAAGGAATATTCCACACCTTAAGGCATCATGCCCAGTATACAAACTAGGGGAGCTGGCTGGGAGGAGTGAATCATTGCTCAAAGCCACTGCCTGAGCACTGTGCATCACTTTCCTGGGTTTTAGTTCTCTTTGTTACCTTCCTTTTCATTACTATCATTATATTATTGTTACTATCATTATTGCATTTTATTTTTATTTCAATTATTGAACTGTTCTTATCTCAACCCGTAAGTTTTACTTGTTTTCGATTCTCCTCCCCATCCCACTGGGCTGGAGGGAGGGCTGAGCTGTGTGGTGCTTAGCTGCCGGCTGCGGTGAAGCCACGACACAACAGCTCACACCAGCTGCTCTGTGTTTGCACATGGGCTCATCTTCACGGGACATGTTTGCACAGGCAAGGCCCTGAAAAACTGTGCAAACAAGACCTGTCAGAGAGCAAGTGGCAGCAGGTTAGAGAGTCAAATCCAGCTGGTGGCTGGTCACAAGTGGTTCTCCAGGGCTCAGTATTGGGGCCAGTTCTGTTTGATACTTTATCTGGACGATGGGATCAAGAGCACCCTCATGAAATCTGCAGACAACACCAAGTTGAGTGGGAGTGTTGATCTGCTGGAGGGTCAGGAGGCTCTACAGAGGGCTCTGGCCAGGCTGGATCAATGGGCCAAGGCCAATGGGATGAGGTTCAATAAGGCCAAGTGCTGGGTCCTACACTCATGTCAAAACAACCCCATGCAACGCTCCAGGCTGGGGGGAGAGGGGCTGGAAGGGTGCCCAGCAGAAAAGGTTTAGGTTGGATATTAGGAAAATTTTCACTGAAAGGGTTGTCAAGCGCTGGAACAGGGAATCCCTGCCCAGGAGAGTAGTAGAGTTCCCCCATCCCTGAAAGGATTTAAAAGTCATGTAGATGTTGAACTTATGGACATGGTTTAGCAATGGGCTTGGCTGTGCTGTTTTAATGGCCGGACTTGATGATCTTAAGGGTCTTTTCCAGCCTAAATGATTCTATGGTTCTAAATAAAGTCCTGTCAGAGAATCCGGAGGAGTTTTATAGTGCCTACTGTGCTTCTTCCAAGAAGCACTTTATCTTAAGATTTACTTGAGAATCATCTTAGGAATTCCTGCTTGCATGCATCATGTACTTTTCACCCTAACTTAAGAACGCTACCACAAACCAGCAGATTCAGCCTGTGAGCAGGTGAAATGAAGGGATGAAAAGAGAGTCCAGTGAGGATATAAAGTGCTCTGACTCCTCACAGGCCCTGATCTGCTCTTTCATACAGCAGAGAAGAAAGAGAGAGGAATTTATCCCAGAATGACTGCAGAAACTGCCAAAACCATCTGATTTGAAGAAACCTGGAATCAAGCCCTTGCACACAGGGAAAAATTGAAACTCACACGGCCATGTTCTCTCTTACAATATAACAAACTGCAGAGCAGCTGCTGTAAAGCCGTTCTGAGAACATCCAGTGCTGAGCCGCTGCACCGCAGCAGGAATTAAAAATTTCACTGTGCACAAATGATGCAAGGCTCCACTTGGAGCAAGCATACAGAAGGGCACACAAGGCCAAGTTAATCAGAAAGGCAGCCCTGATTAACCCAGTATATCTTAGGAAACTTTCAGTCCTCAGTGTCATCTTATGATTGTAACAGCAATGAAAAAGGCAAAACCCTCTCTAACTGAACAACAGCATCAGGTCCCATGCTTGTGTCTCAGGAGAAGCTCTGAGCTTCCATCCCTAGGGACCAGCTGTGTGGATTGTGACCCTGCTCACCTTCATGGTAATGGTCCTCAACAGTGATGATTCTACCCTTGGTCGCTCTTGCATTTTCAAGTATCGTCTTCTTATCCAGGGGCTTTATAGTGAAGGGATCAATCACACGAATGAAGATTTTTTCTGAAGAAACAGAATGAAACAATTTGCAACATGAATTTGGTGAATGCAAGACAACACTTGGTACAGGCAGCCCCTGCGATCCTTTAGAGCATCGCAAAACCTGGTAAAAATAGCAGTAGCTCTGAAAATACAACTTTCAAAACGTCCTAAGCCTGATAGCTCAAGGTCATGACAAAATATCTGTCTGCCTGGACAGAGCACACAAAGCTGCCCGTAAGCCACAGGCAGCATTAATTGTATTATCTCTTGCTATGGGTAATCTAGTCCCGGGCCCAGGCTACTGACACAGATGGATTTTGGTGGTTTCTTTCTCACTTCATTGAAGGATTTTTCTCTTCACTGTGAGATGTCAGTGCATTTGAGCGCTATCATACAATCATTGCCTCCCACGCTCATTCGGAGTTGATATTCATTCAGAAGAAGCGAGCTAGCAGTGAAGCAGACCTGCACAAAGGCACTGCCCATCAGCAGTGTTGTGTAAGCACACCCAGCGCGGCTGCTGCGGCTCAGCTGATGAGCTGTGTTTTGTCAGGCGGCCCCGGCCCGACGGCGTTCGATCATGCTGGTCCCCCCAGCCTGCCCAGACAGCCTCCCAGGGAGGGATCCCTCCTGCTTCCTACACACCTCTTCTACGATTCTGCTTGCAGGGCACTTTCAGGCAGATTAGCAATTCTAAGGAGACTTTGATCTGATCAGTTTGGCAATTTTGATGGCTACTAATGCCGCTAAGCTAACGAAAACCTGCTTAATTAGGCAACGTTGGCAGATGCATACTATGTTGCACTGTATCAGCTTAACAGGTGACTAGCTGCCTGTAACATTTTAATTAATGTTTACCAGTAGAAAGAGTGAGCTGTTTGGCTTGATGGTATTGAAGTTTTTGCTGTGTTTGAGGAGAAAAAAAAAAAGAAAAGAAAAACCACTCCATAATCTGATCACCTTTTCTCAGCTGCTCTGCTGCAGCCAGAGCCTCGTGCAGAGTGACTCCTGCTCCGATCACAGTCACGTGGTCATCCTTACTCTTCAGAACCACCTGCCAAGAAAAGGTTCCCATGTATTTTAAACAGTATTTCTTACTGAAATTTCTAAAATTTCTGGCGATTCCATAAAAAGATCAAATCTTTCTCATCGGAATGCTTTAGAGGGAAAGGGGCTTTTACAGGAGAAACTTTGTGTATTTTTTCTGATTCCATTTATCTGGGCAATATTTACCTTTGCCTGTCCAATGTGGAAGTCCTCATTGTTGTTGTAAATGACAGGATTTTCAGGACGACTAGTTCTTATGAAACAAATGCCCTGTTTCCGAAGCAAACACATCAGAAGTTATAAAGCCAGAAACATGTTGACATTCTAGTTTGTAAATCCTATGAAAAAAGTACAGCAAAATGACTTTTTCTATTTGTCTGGTTTTCATCCTTCTGTATTACCTTCTGTTTCCACTGAGTAAACTTTTCTGTACCTCCCTCTTCCCCCACAGTTCCCATTACTCCTTTTTCAATAGCTGGTTGTTTCAGACATCACAATACAGTTAGCCTCTTCTTGGAGCAAGCTGATAACCAATTTAGACCCAAACTGCAGTTGCTGTATAAAATCATTTACATCTGGCCCACAGCATTCCAGACTCTGCATTCTACGCTAGCCTGGACGGAACGTCTGCAACCTTGCCATGCAAAGAAAACATCCCACTGCCATGCTGGAGCCTTTGGAAGAATTTACGTGGGTAGAGACACATAAGGAAAATGCCAGAAGCAACAAAAGAAGTCTATAAAAAAAATTATTCTCTTGCTCAGAAGTGCTGTGATGCAAACCTTGGTGTTGGCAGCTATTTCCACTGCTTTTTCCGTGGCTACAGCGTCACTAGGGTAAAACACCGTGGCATTGGGAATAGACCGGAACATGCTCAGGTCCTCCAGTCCCATCTGAGATGGCCCATCCTCACCTAAAAAAATTAAAGCAGGGTTGCAAAAGATTAAGTAAGCGCCCATTTCTGCCAATCACTCAATATAGCAGTGAGGTTCAAGGTAAACCAGAAAAAAAATTAAAAAAATAAAATCAGGCACACACGGGACATGCAAGTCTACCTGCTTGAGAAAAGAATCATCTTCTCCTTAAACTTGGAACCATCTATACAGTAAATAAAGATAGAAAGAGACTAAAAAGAAAGAGAACTTGGGTTAAAAAGAAAAAATAGAAAATAAAGTACAACAATAAAACAACACAAAAGGAAGACAACCAAAGCAAAAAGGGTACAGATACTGAACGAGGGTCACAAGCTGTCTGAGCATCTCCACATGTACATGTACTGAGGCTGCACAAACAAAATTTATGCTTGTCAGTAACATTCCTCTAGAATTAAACTGCTGCAAATGTGAAAGGAGAATTGCATGTGTCCCATCAGAAATGGAGAGTGCACTTGGTACAACTACTCTCAAATTGTTCAGCTCACTTCAAGATTAAATGAAGGGTATGTGGCATCCATGTTGTTAATGTAACAACTCAAGCACCTTATGGCATAAACTGCAGATCTAGAACAAGTAATTGTTGGCCAGAACATGTGCTGGATGCCATGACTTTCCTTAGTTAAAGAAACAACCACCACAACACCCCCCGCCCCCAGAGACCTTATGTAACGGTGCTTTGGGAATGGCACTGCTCCAAACTAACCATGCAAAGAGTTCTGAATCCAGTCATGTTGCAGCCTGCAGAGCAGAAGCAGGGCAATAAGCCTTCCCACATGCACCCACTACCTGTTACTCAAGAAGGACGAGTTCACGAGGAAGGAGGAGAGTATTTTCATAAGAGCGGCACAAAACTCTGAAGAACTTTAAACATGTTAAAGAAATCAATCATTGAACTCTGACACTATACATTACTCATAAAGTAAGCACCAACCAGGAAAAGGGAGCGTCTCAGCTTTCGGTTACAACATGAAAAGAATTCTCAACATCACAGTTTCTAAATCTGTATGCACTGACTGAGTGAGTGGGATCTCTGTGGGCATTTTCCTTTCCTAAAATGCACCCACACCATGTACACTTAGAAGAAAAGCGAAATTATTAAGAACAAATTTAACAGGTACCTGAATGAGAATCTTACCCAAGGTAATCCTAACCCTCCTTTCTTTAATGTGCTGCAAATAATACCAGTGTTCACAGTTCATACTAGTAATTTACAGACCAGTACTAACTAAGCTGAGTTTGGTCCCAGATGCATCTTTACTTATCCTGACTTACATGGTTTTAGAATAACACAGCAAAAAGACAGTAATTTTCAATTACATCTGCAATGCCTATATTTATAACTTCAAAAATGTGCATGCTTAATATGAACAGTATCAGATGTCTGGAATATAAAACTGGTTGTCTAAACAATGGATATTTCTATTTTTGACACATGTACACTATGTTCCCTCCGTGTTCAATTTGGAAAATACAGATTTTCCATTCTTCTCTCATGACTTTGAAAACATATTTAATGTTTCATTAGATGTTTTAGTCCAGCAGCAGCTATTGGTCTAGGAGTGAACTTAGAACAAGTTCAGAAGGTCATTGTGATAGTTATTTATCATTCATTTAATGGGTCCGAATTTCAATGCAGCAGAAGCCCAGCTCTGCCTAGAACCGCATACATAAAACTTCAAATTTTCACCACAGATCCAGTCAGGAATTCCATGCAGGCCCCAAGTTCTAATAGGAAGTACATTTAATTCATACCCTTTCATTTAAAATTGAATTTTCTAACTGCTAAAGGATTTCTCTGAATTACTTTCTTGTACAACTTAGCTGCAAAACTTCAGCTTCAAATTTGATTTTGAAAATCAGAGTTGAGGCCTGTATCAGACTCGTAACTCCAACAGCTCTGTAAATCTAAGTGCACGCTTTGCAGTCACAGCTTCCAGCAGAAGATTGCAAGTGCTGAAAACTGAAACTTGGAAGTGTAGCTCCAGGAGACAATTCAAGTAACTGAAAGGAGTTTTATCTTCTTAAATGAGCAAAGACCAAAGCTAATTGGCTTTTGCACCAACACCCTTTGCTGCTTGCTAAAAGACTTAAACTGGATTCAGTTAGACTACAGTGAGGTGGAGGACTGATGTTAAAAAGAAAAGAGGCTTGTAATAGAATCCCTCCCTTAATGACACGCACAAGCCATAATCTGATATACTCTACTTACAGTCTCCACTACTAAAGCATACTCTATACTGCTGCACGTTAAGCTTGAGGCTCTGGATGAGACTATACACGTTCATGAAGCATCTTTAAAGCTTTACCAGTAGTGTGGATCAATCTATTTTACTTTAAACAAAACACTCCAACCCTCCTCCAAACCATGCTGCTAGCCAAAACCATTAAACCAACTGAAAAACTGATGGATGCCAAGAGCCTGAATCTACTCCTGTCAGCTCTGCCTCTTTCTTTTCACCTATGAATACCTAGTAGTTTTTCAAGCATGAATGTCTACTGGCATTTTCCTTCTTGGTGAGCAAGTCTGCTCCTGTTTTCATGGGTGATGTCTATGCATTTCATAAAAAACAACATTCCTTTCCTCTCTCAAACCAAAATGAAAACCCAGTATCATCTGACAAGTACCAGAGAAAGTACTGCTAGGGAAGGCCCTCAGCCTGCTGCTCTGAGACATTCTGGCTACGCTGCAGCACACTTGAAGTCTTACAGAGATGAGCCAGGGGCTCCTGAGGTAATAGGAGCCAACAAAGAAACACCGGTGAAGTACCTGAAAGGAATTGAGGGCAGTTCCTCTCCAGTGGCGACAGGGCTGACAGCCCAGCTGAAGGGCCTCTGCACCAACACAAGCAGCATGGGCAACAAATAAGAGGAGCTGGAAGCCACCATGCTGCTAGAAAGCTACTGCCCAGTTCCATTACTGAAACTCGGTGGGATGAATCCCATGAGTGGAGTGTGGCTGTGGATGGCTACAGGCTGTTCAGAAGGGACAGGCAGAGGGGAGGAGGCTTTGCCCTTTATTGCAAGAAATGGATAGAATGAAGAGCTGTCCCCCAAAAATAGCCATGAGCAGGTTTAAAGCTCATGGGTAAGAACCACAGACCAAGGCATGAATGGATGAAAAGCTGGACATGAGCTGACAACATGCACTTGCAGCCTAGAAGGCCAATTGCATCCTGAGCTGCATCAAAAAAAGTGTGACCAGCAGGTCAACGGAGCTGATCCTGCCCCTCTGCTCCACTCTGGTGAGATTCCCCCTGCGGTGCTGGGTCTGGCTCCAGAGCCCTCAGCACAGGAGAGACAGGGACGTGTTGGAACTGGGCCAGAGAAGGCCACAAAAATGATCAGGGGACTGGAACTCCTCTCCTATGAAGAAAGGCTGAGAGTGTTTGGGTTGTTCAGCCTGGAGAAGAGAAGACTCCAAGGAGACCTTATTGAAGCCTTTCAATACTTAGAGGGGGCCTATGAGCAGGCTGGGGACAGACAGGGCCTGTAGCAACAGGACAAGGGGTGAAAGTTTGAAACTAAAAGAGGGAGATTTAGACTAGATATAAGGAAGACATTTTTTACACTGAGGGTGATGAGACCCTGGCCCAGGATGCCCAGAGAGGTGGTCAATGCCCCATCCCTGGAAACATTCCAGGCCGGGTTGGATGGGGCTCTAAGCATCCTGCTCTAGCTGCAGATGTCCCAGCTCATTGCAGGGGGTTGCAATAAATGACCATTACAGATCCCTTCCAATCCAAACTATTGTATAATTCTATGATTCAATTTCCTGAATTACATAACAGCTTCACAGTTCCTGCTTCATTAGTACTTTGAGGTTTCTGGGGTTTTTTTAATCAACAGTAGTAAGAAATACTGAGCTAAGTTGAAGCAATTATTTCAAACCCCTGATCTTCAAAGGCACAGTAAAACAAAAAACTGCATTCCTTGTAAAGTGTTCTTGAGATTGGTGGACAAGAGCATCTCTGCAAGGGTAAGTATCATAAGTTTCTCATTTTAGGGACTGGGAAAGAAAGGTACAGTAAGCATATGACTATTGTTATCACAGAGGACGTCAACTGCAAAAGTGGAAAGGAACCTAAGCTCCTCGCTTTCAAATCCAGTGCCAATCCCTTTAGATCACTCTGTACTTGGTAGAGTAGAAAATCTTGTCAGGACAAGTCCTACTTTTATCAGGCCAAACTGATAAAAGAGAAGAAAAGCAGAGCTGATGAAGGCTTGAAATCTTTCTTATTCTTTCTAAATACAACAACGTGTCTGATAAAAGTGAATTGCAAATATGTTTCTTCCTATAAATGGTGCCTCTGTTACAGCATTACAGCTCTACTGCTGATTGTCTCCACAAAGTATTAGCAGTTTGACTGCTGGGCACTCATCACTATAGGGATGGAACTGCTGATAAAAAAGCCAAGGCTGCCCTTACCAATAGAAACTCCACAGTGTGACCCGCAGAGATTGATGTTGCTCTCAGAGATGGCAGCCATACGGATCTGGTCAAATGCCCGTGTGAAGAAGGTAGCAAAGGTGCTGGCAAAAGCAACGGTTCTGTCACGAGTGGCACAACCAACTGCAACGCTCACCTAAAAAGAGGGAGATTGTACAAGAACAGTGAATTCCTCATTTATTGATTGTGTCCAAGAGATCGTCTGTGGAACTTGCTACTGTAAAACTTTAGCAAGAAGCTCTCAAAGCTCCTAATTGTTGGCCTTGCTAAAAGGGAAAGGAGGCAACTTACTCTGCTAGTATCTATCCTGCAGCATCTCCTCTGCTCCTTGCCTCAAGTGCTAGCTGTTGTTGATCTTTACTGGCAGCTTCTCTTCTTTATGTGCTCCAAGCAGCCTTTCACAGAGTTTTAAGATTTATCCCCCTCTTTCTTCTCCTGGGTCAGAGGCTTACACTTTCAGTCCAGAAGACATAGTTTTACTATCTCCACGAGACGGAAATTATAATTGCTAAGTGGGAATGGATTTACTCACGTATACAAAGAGCAAATAGGAAAGCCCTACTCTCTGAAGACTCAGACCGAATGGTCTCAGGTCCTGCTGTGTAATACCAGTGTGTTTCATAAAAACAAGAGACCAGTTACCATGTTCTGTTCAGCGATGTAGCATTCAATGTAGCGACTGGGATGTTCTTTCTTAAAAAGCTCTGAGAAGGTGGAGTTCTTTGTGTCTCCATCCAAAGCAATCACTCGATCATTAGCATGGCCCAGCTTTGCAAGTGCAACACCATAAGCTTTGCGGGTAGCCCACTAGGACAAGAAAAATACAGCAGTACTGTTAGAACTTTCTATTTCTGGAAGCTTTTTCTCTTTCCATTTTCTTGGTTTTCCATGAGTACCTGCACATATAATTAAAAAACCCCCGAAAGTACAAGCAAAAACAGTTTAAATGTTAGCAGTATCAAAAGTACATATGAGAACAATGACACATAGAAGAGTACAACAAAAAAGAAAAATACAGTGAAGCATCAGGACACACATATCTGTGCTGAAATCAGCAACTCCCGACCAGTCCAGGAAATTTTAACATTTTTTTCAAAGTTAGGAAATTTTGAAAACCTTGGTTTCCAGTCATGGAAATTCACTGAACCTCAGAGAATTTCTTTAATTCTAAATACGCATAAAATAGCTTGGATAATTGATAATGATGACAAAATGAAAAAGAATGATTTGGGTCTTTGTATTTTAAAACATCCTTTCAACACGCAGTGAGTTGAATGTCTGTGGGTCACCACAGGGGTAGGTGTTTACCAGGATACTCAAAATAGGAGAGAAGCAGCGGGTAGCTGAAATCATGACAAGGGACAACACAAAACCTGCTGCCATTCATTCAACAGTGTTGTACTTCGAAGCTATCTGACAAGCAGTGAAAAACGAAAGGAGTACCTTTTCTCCCACTTTGTAAGTTGGTGGAGATGGCATCTTAATGTTTCTAATATTTACTATAGGTGCATCTTCTTCTGGCAGGGCTGGAGAAAGCTTTTTCTTATTTTGGATTCTGTCATCTATTTCCTGAATGACTTGTTCAGCCATGTTTTTGGGAAGGGGCTTTCCATGCCAGCTTTCCTTATCTTCGACACCTGTGTATTTAAAATTACAATGTAAATAAGAAAGATATTAAAAATATTTACGTTTTTAGCTGCAGATTTTACCAATTATATCAATGGCATTAAAACAGACATGTTTAAATACATAAAAGAAATAGTCAAATTCCATTCATTCCAAGTTAGTGACAGAATTCCCAGCATCTTCTACTGAAGTTGTTTTTAACTTGGCACCTAAAAGACCTGGTCCATAAGTGTGGTAAGAAGTAAACAGTAAATCACTGTGAACAGTTAACATGAAATTTGAACAGTTAGGCCTAAATAAACAAACTCAGCTAAGTCTCAAACAGCAGTTAACCAAGCTGTCTAATTCAAATAAGACCGAACCATTTGCAGCTTTATTTTAATAGCTTCTGATGACTCTTATCTTTGTGATCCCAGCACGAACAGCAGTTACCTTTCTGACTGATACGCTGCTTTTCACCGAGTCAGTCACTAAGAATAATGAATTTTGCTTGCTTGCTCAATGAAAAGGAATGAAGATATTTACTTCTGTTATTAATATTTATCTGGTCAGAGAGACAAATTCACTGCTAAAAGCTGTAGCTGCTAAAATCCTGCTGAA
This sequence comes from Todus mexicanus, assembly GCA_013389965.1. Classification (NCBI taxonomy): domain Eukaryota; kingdom Metazoa; phylum Chordata; class Aves; order Coraciiformes; family Todidae; genus Todus; species Todus mexicanus. The sequence goes on along the minus strand of WEIS01009065.1, from coordinate 1,582 downwards.
AAGCTGCTAAAAGCTCTAGCTGAACTCACAGCAACTCCTGACACACAAAATGCACTTGTGCTCCATTCCATGGATGTGATGCTCAGTAGCCTGCGCACATCTCACTTGCAAAACCCCAAATCATTTCCTAAGTGCTAACGCTGCTGGGAAGCATTAAGAGTTTAAAGGAGTTTCTGCTTGCTATGGCTCAAGTGCGTAGGTATGCAACTGTCCCCTAGACAGTGATACGGAGGTAGGTTTCACACCAGAAGAAAATTACAAAAGGATCCTAGAGGCACCATGAACTCCAAAATTCGAACAGCTGCTAACCCATGAAATAATTTCTCTGGACAACTGTATCCTGTATCTCAATGAATCACACATGACATCAGATGGAATAACCCCTGGTATGACCAGGCAACCACATCTCGTGCAGCTTTG
>WEIS01009062.1:0-13256 GCA_013389965.1 Todus mexicanus | reverse complement strand
CCCCGCCTCTCCCCTCACGCCTCCCCTCTGCCCACCCCCTCTCCTCAGCCCCTTTCCCAGAGCCAGAGCAGAGCTGAGCCACCGGGACCGCGCTGAGCTCCCACTGCCCAGGAGAAACCCCCGCAACAAAGGAGCAGCGAAAGGCGGGACAGACACACAGACACACACACAGACAGACAGACACACACGCTCCGTCCGGATGCGCTGAACCCCCTCGCTTCGCCTCCGGGGCAGGAGGGAAGAAGAAGAGGAGGAGGAGGAGAAGCGGCGGCCACCATGGGCTGCTGCACCGGCCGCTGCACGCTCATCTTCCTCTGCTCGCTGCAGCTGGTGAGTGCCCGACAGACAGACCGACAGACAGACAGACAGCCCAGGGCTGCTCGGGAGGGAAAGGGAGGCAAGGAACGGGAGGTTTCCCCGCCACCTCCACCATCCCCATCACCACACGGGGACTCCCGGATCCGCGCCCTGTGCTCCCCTCGCTCCCCCCAGTTCCTCGACCTTCCCCTCCCCAACCTCGGCTGGGCTTGTTAAGTTTTTGAGGGGGGCGAGCGCTGCCCCCGTGGCTGGGGAGGGGCTCCCGAGATGCTCCCCCGAGAAGAGGCTTCATCCTCCTCCTTCTGCCCAAAGTAGAAGCTGAAGAGAAGAAAGAGGAGGAGAGTACTGGGGGGACACGGGCACACCCACCTCCCGTGTCAGCGCCCTGGGGAGGGTGCGGGGAAAGCCCCGGCACCGCCGCCTCCTCCTCTTTTTCTCTTCTTAACCTTTAACCTGGCATCTCCCGACCCGCTCCTGTGAGTTTCCCCGGGTTTCCTCCCCTCTCCTTCCGTGCTCAGTCGGAGCATCTTCCTTCCTCTCTTTGTTTACTGAAGTTGGCAGGTTTGGTGGGGAGAGAAGAGTTGGTGAGGCACAGCACTGCCCGGCACCAACAACCCTTCTGCTGGCTCCTTAGCCAGGGCATCAAGCGATGCTCTGCCCCTGATGATCCCAAGGGTATCTGAAAAGATTCCTCTCTTTTCTAATGACTCAGAGTCATCATTTTGCCACATGATCTCTCTTGAGATGCGTGCTGCTCCTTGTGCGTGTGTCTGTAGGGAGGAAAAGTGGGATGCAGGCACTGTTGGGGTGGGGTTTTTTCCTAACCCTTTGCTAATCTTTCTAGTTTTCCTCAGAGCGCTTTGAAATCGCAGGGTAACACACTTAAACACAATACGTGCGATCGCTTCGCATGATCCTTGTTCATTCTCAAGGCTTTCTGCCAGATTCACAGCCTGTGTTAATTGGGATTCCCAGTTTCCATTGTTTCCAGAGTGAGGCTGGACCTTATTCAGATGTGCTTGAGTGTGATGGAGCCAAGTGTGGTATGAGCACATTAATGGCACAGCATTGCCAAGATGACTTGCGAGCTGTACTTTTAGCGTGAGGAAAGCTTTACTTTTACGTTCCTGGCATTTTTCTTCCTTGCTTTGCATCAGTTTTGCAGCTACTGTCCTACTGGCTGCAGCAGAATCACTCCTGATTTACTTGGGTGCATGTGGGAGGGAAAGCAAACCATTTTTCCTCAAATCTATCTCTCCACCGGTTAGGAAGGTTATAATAACTGTATTTACTATTCTGTGGAATTACTTGGAGGCTATAAAAACTGAAGCAAAGTGTGAACAGCTGCCGTAATCTACAGAGAAATGCATATCAAGTCTTTTCAGAAAGAGCTGCATTTTATATAAGACCTATCGGATGATATAACAACTTTCAAAAATTAACGCGTGATCGTTTTCTACTGTACTTACCTGCTTCATAATAACGTTCTACTGTCATATCCACAACTTTCAGGCACTAATAGATGTCTGTGTGGCAAAATGCTTTCATTTTATTTTCAGTTAAAGATAAAAGCCGTGTTTTAGATCCAAGAAATAATCTAGTAGGACGTGAACTTCCAGCTCAGATACTTTCCGTGGTCTGAGCGGTGATAGTGCTCAGTTTAGCTCAGCAGAAATTGTCACCGCAGGGGGTTTTAGATCTTTTTCTAACACCTCAGAGGTCATGAGTATAAAACACACCCAACAAAATGGCATCCTGGGCATCGCTGGTGTTACGGGAGATTTGTTTTACCTTTGCGCCCACTTACAGAGAGGTGAGACTGGCTCTGGACAGTGTTTATTTAGTTCAGATGTTCCAAACCCCAAAACACTCATAGCACTCGTTTGCCACATTTCAGAAGTCCTGGTGGTTTATAGGACTTGAGGAAAAACTTGAGAGAAGGAGAGAGATGGGCACATATTTTGAGAAATAAAGTTGTTTATTTTAGTCATATTCTGGTCATGTGGAAGAGGGCCTGGGAGAACAGTTCAGCCTTGACCTTAAGATGACCCTCTAGGTGTCACCTAAGAAGCATCTTAGAAAACACAGATGATGGCACCTTGTGTAACATCCTCATACTACGCAAATTCTCTGTTATAAAATTATGTGAGTTAAAAATAAATTTTTAAAAAGCCAAATTCCTGGAAACGTGCTCATACCAATGATTTGTTTCTTGTTTTTAAGAAAGACAAAAAGTTTAGTGGCCTCAAAGCATGGTCTCTTGGGTCCTTAAAACTTCTTGAACTTTTCTCTAATGCTTCTTGTTTTAACAATTACGAGGTGGAGAGAGCAACTGTTATTGCATGATGGACAATAAAATACCCTTTCTCTAACAATAATACATTCAGTGTATTAACTTTGAGAAGATCTGTTCAGTGCTTTTTGCCAGTTGGAGGATTTTGACGTAAAAACGACAATAAGAGCAGGAAAATATATCATAAAAATGTATGAATCCTTTGGATTGCAGCCACAGTTATCATTGGTGCCACCAGAAGACTCAGATGTTGGCTTCGTCTGTACTAGAAAATTAAAGCAGCTGCCAGAGGTGGTGCCTTGTGCTAGCATGGCCACCACGCTGTAAAATACTGTGCCATGAAAATGTCCAGGAAATAAAACAAATTCAACAAATACTAACTTCTGGAAGGGGTAAATTGGCAATGAATCGCTGAGAGATTTAGCTGCATGAATCCAACTGCTGCTAGTACGTGTCAGACAGTGGAAATCTTCAAGCTGCTTTGAAGATGTGTTTCTGAGGAGCTCCCATCTCAGGGTAATCTTGTTTCAACATTGAGAATAACGGGAAGTTTTTTGGTGCCTACATCTGTAGAGATGCCCGGACACTCCACCTCATGGAGATCGTGGGTGAGATTTTCAAAGGAAGATTAATGGGAAATCCTCTTCATTGCTTTGACAGTCTCATTTTGTGTGTTTCTCCTTGGACTTCCCTACACTGCGTTCATTCTGTAGGTCTTGATTTAGAAGGGTGTGTTTTATCCAGTACAGTTAGTGTGGAATCGGCTGTTCCTTTTTTAACCTGTTACTTTCCAAGTAGTTCAAGTGTCACCAGACCACACTGGGGAGTGATTCCCCATGGAAATATGGCTTCTGCATGTCCACATCTTGACTAGCAATTGCTTGGGGAATGGGGGCTGCTTATCCTAACAGACCAATCCCTCTCAATATTCAGAAGCGCTGCGTTTGTGATTGCCATTAACATTAATTACACCGGTGTGGGTAAATCCTCCTGCTTGGAGATGAGGCAATATCCATTAGACTGAATGATAACGTTTCATCACTCGTTCATAGCGGAATTCCAGCAGTTCTTTGGGGAAGCGATGTATGACATGCATAGATTTTCATCTCGTTTTCAAATGTTTTATAAAACTGGAAACTTGAACTGTGGATTTTGACCCTCAGTGCTTGTTGGATAGAAATGACAGACAACAGTTATCCAGTTAAACAGCTTGGGGATTTGACGGATTTGATAAATTTGAGAAAGTAAAGGTCTTTGAACCGGAAAATTGCTGCATCTTTTTATGTTGGTCAGAGAATCACTGGCCCATTGATCTGGAGATGAAGCATCTGTCCACTGATAAAGAAGGAGGAAGTACCAGGGAGTGCCTGTATGTACTACCAAGGGTGGGGGACACTTGGGATTTTAGCCCCAGACAATGCGCTGGTTGCAGGATGTTGCCCCTTCTGTTAAAGCAGCTGACAGGGGAATGGTGTTTTGCTCCGATAACTCAAACAACATCCCCAAAACATGTAACTGTTGCCGGTGGCAGTGCCCAAGAGGCTGACATGCCTGTTGTATGGGTGCGTAATTACATTTAAGGTCAAGATTGGAAGTAATACACCGCATCCAGCAGAACCGCTGGAGTTAAGACTTTGCCATCTGCTTACTACAGCAGGCTATTTTTCTACAGTTCTGTGATGCTCTGTGGTCAATTGTCACATAAACATATAATGAATATTGTTACAGTGATGAGGTGAAAGAGTTAATCAAACAGCAATTAATTCACTGAAAGTGATGCAGCCATCCTTTCTGTTTATAACATAAACTTGTAACTGGAACTTCATTCCATATCACTAATTTTGGAAGTGATTGTCTTAAGACCACTGGGATATGCTGCTGATCTGCTTCTACTTCAAGATCTGCTTCATTCTGCCAAGACACAATTCTTGGGACTAGGAGACTGTCCTGGTTTCATAGGGATAGAATCAAAGGCCAGCCAAGGTCTGCAGGCCATTAGCTGGTTCGCTTTGGCCAGGAACTTAAGCTGGGAGAGGCACAAATCAGGGCAGCTGCCCTGAACTATCTCCAGGTGTGTCTCATCCCATGAACATCATGCTCAGTATAAAGGGGGAAGCTGGAGAAGGAGGTGGCTTTTTCTGCTTCTTCTCTTCTTGCTTCTCCATATCTCTGGAGGATCTTGCTCATCATCCTGCTCCTGAGGATCTGCTTTCCTGTTTACTGTGACTGCCATACATTTGCTGGGGTGAGTATGGCTTTGTATATTTATATTGCCATTAATATTAGTTTGGTTGTTTCATTAAACTGATTTTGTTTCGACTTTCTCCTTTTGCTGATCCCTCTTTTCAGCAGGGAATGAGTCACTGAGTGGTAGAAAAACTGATGTGGTTTAGCCCTAGATATGGGCTAAATAGAGGCAGAAACAGAGGTAATGTCTTTGGAAAACACTGAAATTCAGAAGGATAATGTTGTGGGATCCAAATGGAGTTGGGGTAGGACTTGTGGAACTTGAACATACAATAGATTTACTTTTAGAAATCGTCTGGGATCAGCTGTGCTTGTAGATGATTAAGAGGTGTTAATTCACAAATGCTAATTTCATGGTGCGATGTAGTAGGTCAGATCTTTTGAACTCATTAGTGTTGAAGCACAATATATTTTATTCATTCAGTCCTCTAATTAATTGCGAGCCAGTCATTTTGGGGCAAAGTGCCTGTTATTTCTGTCTATAAAGGGAAATGAACCTCACATTTTTGGTTCTAGATGAGTCATGTCAAAGAGCAGTAAGAAGTGACAATGTAATTCAAGAGACCAATGATCCGATGCTGAGTTTTTCACCTCTAGGTCACACTTTGAAATTCACTGTGAGTTGGATGAGGGCAAATGTTGTTATGGCTTATATGCAATGTTAGTGGTATTGATAGAATATCAATAGAAAAATACTAGTCCTAATTTCCACCTTGTAAGAGGGTCAAGGTTGGTGGCTGTGGCACTGTGAAGGCCAAAGGGACTTTTTTGCCAGTGGTTTGCCTTGAAAGTAGAATTTGGGAAATAACAAATGGAAAAATGTCTTACTTTGAATCTTGAAGTAGCTGAGATTTGATGAGACCAATTTAGTGTTCTAGTGGGGTAAGACCAAAATATTTAGCTTTTACCTGTTTTGTGTTTCTAAAGCAGCTGGTGAATCAAGTCACTTGCTAGTCAACAACCTCTTTTTCTCAAGTAGCCTGAAAAAAGGCCAAGTGGAGAGATGTGATGGTGAGAGAGGAGGTGGAGGAGATACGAGATGTTGGATTTGAGAGAACTCTAGAAGTATTGTGGTCAGAATGATGTGAGATTGGGGAAAGCTAAAGCCGGAACTCAGAGCTGCTTATTTCTAAAGTCCTAACTTCAGTCCAGATGAGTGTCTGAAGTCATTACAGTCACTTTAAAGTAGTAGGGTTTTTCCAGACCAAATGACCATGTGGTATCTTTGATGAAACAGGTTTTTTCCTTGTCTATCGAGTGCCGTTATTTCTATATATTCTGAAAGGGCATGCCAGCAGATTTGGGATCATACATCACTACTACACTTTGTGAGATCTGTGATTCCTTGCCAGAGCAGTGCCAGCCTGTGACGGCTTGTAGTGTATGGTGGGCTTTTTTTCGTGTGAAATCTTTGTAATCTCACTACGGATCTGTGCGTTTGGTAGGTCTGTAAAAACCAGCGGTAAGCTGGATTTAATCACTGTTCTCTGATCTCAGGAACATACAGAATGCTTAAGACCCTGGTAATAAAAAGGCCATAAAAGATTTGATTTTAGTCCTTTCTTCTTTTTTTTTTTTTACTATACTTCCTTATCATCGTGCCTTTCCTCAGACACCGGCAGACCTTGTGTGTAGTCTCAGGTCAGATGGATTTTATAATGCTGCGGTGATTTGGGACTTGTTCTTACGAGCTGCCGAATGCCCTCCAGTGCTCATTATAGCTGCTGAAAGTCATCCTTGTTACATACAGGATCTTTATAATGAGAAGCTCAAGCAAAAGCAGCAGAGAACCTTTTCCACCTGGTAAATGCCAGCACTCCAGTAAAAGGAAAGGGAAGAAAAAAGAAGTTTTCTACTTAATGCAACAACCAGTTTCAACCAGACAAATATCCCTTATGGAATTTAACATCATGAAGCAGTAACGTTGAAAATCTTATGAAGTACAGAAGGAAGCTGATTGTGAAACAGTTACTTTATTAGTACTTCTCTTCAATCATCACAGCTGGCTCTTCCACAGATCTCTCCAAAGCTGATTGAGAGAGAGGTGGTGTTTTTATTTCATCAGTACAGAAGTTTTGGCTGAGAGAAGTATAAATATATACAAAGAGCATATGCTTGACAACGAGCCAAATGGAACTTCCCTCGGGAGGGTTTTGACACACGCCAGAGAAGCTACAGTTAAAGCAAAGCAAAATTTGTAATTAGGAGATGAACCATGAGCAGAAAGATGCTGAAATGCTTTTATAGTGAGATTGTGGGAGCATGGGATAAAAAACTTGGAGATGAGCATTTAGATGCGGGTGAGGAACATGGGACATGAAAACCCTCTTCAGCAGACAGATGGAAGCTGGCTCTGTATGTGGGGGAGGAATTCCTGCCTGAGGTGTCAGTGAAAACAAGATCTAAAGGAAAAAATTATCTGTCTTTTTCAATATGTTGCTGCTGCTAAGCCAGTTTCTTGCTATTCTAGTGTACAGTTCCTGTGTTAGTGTCAGACCCCTTGAATAAAAGGAGTTGCGGAAGCAAAGCCATAGTGTGTTGGTATTTCCTAGGGAGTTCGGAATGAATGACAGTCTTCCTCATCCAGCTTGAGTTACTGCCTTTGGTTGAGCTTTGAATACTCTTTGCAGTCTTGGGAATGCTGAAGCTTTACTGGCCTGTCAGCAGTTCCCAGGATCTCATGTGAGCAAAGTGCTACGGGAGCTTAGGAGAGTGCAGCTGAGGCTCAGCACAAGCCACGGTGGAAAGCGGTAAACACCTAAATCCTTATCAACTTCATGTATCCCTGCAAAAAAACCATCAGAAACCAAACTCACAATTAAATGCAGATTTTTAGATGGATTGGAAAGAGCTCATAATATGTCTAAATCTGTCTTGGCAATGGGATTCTGTTAAAATGGAGTGCACAGAGAAAAATCCTTTTGAAGTTTAGTCTCAGCAATCAAAGAATAAAAAGCTGAAGAATTCTGAAGCTGGGAACCATAGTGCATTTTAATGCAGGAATAAAAATCACAAAAATATAGTTCTACCTCTGCTTGTGAGCTATTTATTTTTTTACAGCAAGCTTTTGCCAGATCTCTTACTGCAGAGCAAGCAGGGTCTTTCAATTCTTGAATACATAATTTTTTTCATAAATTAAATAGACATTGTCAAGGTATGTGTTTAGCTTTTTAACTGGAAAGGAATTCTTGCTGCCCCTACAGAATGCATAATTAAAGTTGTAGAAACCTGGAAAGTTTTTCTGCCCTCAAAAGCAGCTGGAGCTACTCAGAAAACTAGAGTGAGATGGTTCATCATGGAGATCACCTGACCTACAGAAGAATATTTAATTGGTCTATAGTCAGTAGCCTAAATCTAAACTTCACTTGAATGTCAAGAATGAATTTAAGCATATTGAAGAATAATAGATGCCAGGAATGGCTTTAAGTTGTTTAAGTTGTGTTAGTAATGTATAATGTAACCATAGTGGTTTGATGAAAGCCAAAGTTGACCGAGTACAGTAACTGCAAAGTGCTGAAGCTTACTTAAATTGAATGAAGTGATGAAGCCCTTCCTGTCTCTAAATTATTTTTTTTTGTGAGCTATGTAGACATCATGAAGATAAGTGTTAAGATTTTAATTGTAACCAGTTACATCTGTTAATCAGTACAATTGGCTGAAGGCACTGATGACTCAAGATGTAGCCTATGTAGCTGAGGTGTGGTGTGTTGCTTTGCATAGCAGTAATCATGGAATGGTTTGGGTAGGAAGGGACCTCTAAAAGTTGTTTAGCCCAACCACCCTGCTGGGAGCAGGACCATCTGCAACTGGAGCAGGTTGCTCAGAGCCCCCAACACCCTCCCCTGCAATGGTGCCAGGGATGGGGCAGTGACCACCTTTTCGGGCAACCTGAGCCAGGCTCTCACCACTCCTCTGTTGGAAAGCCCCAGTAATTAATGGCCCAGATCTGATGCCAGATTTGCACTTTTAAAGATAGTTTTAAGCCTGTTGCAGCTGGGGTTGGCTCTGGACTAGGATGTGTATCTGAGATACACCTTCCCTCAGGTGCTTACAAACCAAAACTGGTAATGGAGTCAGGAAAGGAAGGGTGCAAATGTTTTGCTTTAGGCTTTACACAAAGTCTCTGGAGTCTTAGTTCAGGCTGGTTTTGTACTTGCTGCTTCGTGTTTCTGCATGCAGTTACCATAATTCCTTCTGTATTGGCCATCAGTAACCATGAGTACATGAACATTTTGATAGGTGAGTTGTCTGCATTTGGGTGGGCTCAGAATTTGGAGAGCACACTACTTTTTACTTCTGTACTGTTTGCAAAGTGATTTAGAGGTGCTAAATTTCATCACAGGTACAAATCTCTTTGAGGAGGAATGTAGATTGTCTTTTGGAAGGATTATTTTCAGGTGTTGACAGGTTTGAGTTGATCCTGACAGGATTAGCTCTCCTGCATAATGAGGCTTGCAAATACCTACACCTGCACTGAGTGTGTGCTCAGCTGGGGATGTCCTCTTGGGTTGTCACCTGAACACAGGTTCTTGGAGAAGACAGAAGTCAGCCTTTTAAGGGTGTTCTGGAGAATGGCAAAAAAGTGTCCCCATCTGCATATGGGGAAGGGACAGTTTTGAGTCGGTGAAGAGTTTTGTGTTCTTTCTGCACTATTTACTTTGCACTAAAAGAACCTTGAGTTCATATGGGTTTTTTTGGTATATTACCTTTGTCAGCCTATTTGTTCAGATCAGATTTCGGTAACTGGAATTGCTAAAAGATTACAGAATATTCACTGTAGTAGGAAGGAGAAATCTTGAATCTCTTGGGAGGCAACCCTTCCTTTTTGCATGCGCCCTCTTCTCTGAATGACAAAAGCACATCTGACAGTGAATCCAAACCACCTAGACAGACAAGTAATTTCTGAGGCGACCCATTCAGATTCAGTTCCATTCCTCTAAAACCAGAGCAATAAATTATGTTGGTGTTTAAGGAGCAGTATTTGTGATTTTTTTTGAAGAACATAAACTATCAGAAGTGTACCAGTATGACTGTGCAAAGTGTTGAGCACCTCCTCTATGGGACTGCATAACCTCATTTCCCACTGAGAATGGTGGGAGTTACAGATACTCGTGTCCTTCCATTCAGGCATTGCTACCCAGAGGGATAGAGCTGTAACTGAGGCAGCCGTACCACCAGCTGGACTCAGTAAGTGCATCACTGTTAGAAGGTGCCATTAGATGAAGTCATTGAACCATTAGGAAGCCTGCAAAAATGAGTACCCCCTTCTATTCTGAAAAGTGCTGTGGTTGAGAAGATACCTACTGGTCATCCTCAAGGGAAGATTTCTTTCACACATGCAGACTCTGCCAGCGTTTTGCTAGCACAAGACTTGGCTCCGTAACGTTTCACGTAATGATCCCTACATCATGCTGAGTAGTGTCGGTCATCTATTATTAATGTGCTCGCAGCTTTTGCCACGCTAAAGGTGTCTTATCCATTTTCTTATTAAATTGCCCATTACTTCAAGATGTTTTCAAGGTCTGTTCTACTCTCAATTAGTTGGGAACAAAGGTTTTTCAAATGTCAGAATACAATATATGCTGATTTCTGGATGAGCAAGAAAATACCTGTTTCATTATATAATGATGTCTTGAATAAAAACTGTATATGACGCTTAAATATTTCCCCTTTCCCTAATGGAGTGTATACACAGTTACAGTCTTGCATTTAAAATGCTGGCTATATTACCTTGCCCAGACAGATTTATTTGGGAATGGCAGGACAAGTGTTCCCTTCTCTCATTAGAAGTGTCTGGACATATGTCATGGCTGTGTGAAATTTTGTTGCTTTCCTGGCTGGCGAAAAAACAATCATAAAGAGATGCAGTCTCTTTGTTTTTATTATCCCAGTAATCAAAATCATTCTGTTCAGTCAGTGCAGTTCAAAGAGCTCAGTTTCAGCAAACTGACAACTTCCTACTGAAATCTTAATCTCAATTTGTGCAGCATCTAGGGCTGGAACACTGAGGCACACCCATAATAAAATTTGCAATGTTTTCTACCTTGTGTGAATTAGTCTGTGAACTATAGAAACGTATGAGGTATGCGATATAATGGGATATTCTGTGTCAGCAAACATAAGATGTAAAGAACAAACTTTATATATGAACTTATGGAGCATCTCCATTAAAAGCATATTCCTCTCCTATATGTTTGTGTTCATAGAACGCTTTGTCTTGGAAGGGACTTTTAAAGTTCATCTACCCCAACCCTCAAGCTGGGAGGTGATTTCAAGTATTTTAATTGAAAAAAAAAATTAGAGCTAGTTAAGAAAGAAAAGAAAAGCTTCTGTTTTAATAGGCAATACCTTTTTGCAAGAAATTTTTTGGCAGAGAACACTACCTTTGTTCAGAAACTATCGTGGTGCCTCTCGAAGAGCTGGCACTTCTTGATGTAGCCTCAATCTTCTCTGTGGATGTCTGGATGACTTCTGCTTTGTGTAGAGTGACATACTTTCCTCTATCACGTGATATGAATAATTTAAAACTGAAAAGTCAAATTTTCACCTAATGCAGAAGTTGTAGTTTATTCAAAAGTGTGGAGGTGATTTAACAGTTATTATAGAGAAAATTCAGCCATTCCTGTAAAAATATGAGCACATACATGTGTAGAACAGAAAAACAGAAAGGTTTCAGAAGTGTCACTAAAGCTGAATAAGTTATATTGTGTTTGTGTGCAAACAGTCTTGGGGTTGGCTCTTGGGAAGGAATTGCTCCTTGAAGAATTGTTTGGTCAATCCAGAAAAGCAAAGATGTGAGGAATTGGAGGGATCTGGGCTTGTAGAAATCCCACCTGTTTTGTTTCTGACAGGATTTTAACAGTTAATGGATTTTTATGGAATAGTTTTCATAGAATCATCAAGGTTGGAAATGGCCTTCAAGAACATCAAGTTCAACTGTCAAGTCTAAATGTTTCTTATTGTTGAATTTTTAGATTAAAAGTTTTCCAGTGTAAGATTTTTTGATCAGCTTATTATTCACATGGAACATTTAAACCGTTACTGCAATTCTGCAAGAATTCTTTAGCAATCAGCATATACTTAAGCAGAAGCCTTTGAGCAGCGTCTTTGATTGTAATGATGTAAAGTTCAACCATCATTTTCAGCTGTTCCTATTAAATCTGGGCAGGTTCAGCATTTGAAATAACATGCATAGAGAAAAATCCCGTATTGAAGAGCAAACTAGAATTTCTTATTTTATGTAGATTCATGTAGCTGAAGTTAAATGGATGCAAGAGTATCTAAAACTGGGCTTTAAGCTGCAAATTATTGTGCCTCACCAATTTTACCGGGGCTTTTTTATAGTACAAAACAGTATTTTTCCCTGAAAGGGATTGATAAGCAAATTGTGGCTGTGACATAAGGGCTAAATAGTAAAACCACTTTGTACTTAGTGTATCAATCTTATCATAAATTGTCTGGAGACGAGAGTCTGCAGGAAAATTACGGGAGGCACCAGAAAAGCTGGCAACTGCATCTTCAAATTTATAGATGGAAATAAAAAAATAAGTAATTGTTGGAATTCTGTTCTGTGTGATATACACTCACCTACTCTTCCTCTTTCTGCAAAGCGATTAATTTGTAAGTATATGAAAAAAGGCAATTTTGTGTCTGAGCTCATAAACAAGTTTTCATGCACCTCTTATTTCTTCATGTTTTCTTTAGGACTTGCGAATATTTATTTTTTAAGAGGTTTCATAGATTATTCTCTAGTGTACATGTCTCTTTTTGTCTCCTTTTAAGTGTAATGTGGAAGGTCAGATTGAAGGGTTGCAGCAACAGCAAGGGGATATTTCAGCCAGCGTTGTTTGTGATGTAGGTGTTTTGATACAAGTGATTTACTAGGTTTCATTTATCCTATAAAATAACTCATGACAGCGACACACTAAAACAGCTTTTCCTTCCATAAACCGTTGTCTTGGCTGTTCCATGCACTGCTTTTCACTAAATACAGAATTTTGGTGAGCTCTTGCCTGATAAGCATTCAAGAAGTGCTTTAAATGTGGCTGAAACCTGTGGAATGGAGATGGAGATGACTTGTCTAAAGCTTTGTTCCTTCAGGAGGTAGGACCAGTTGTTTGAACACAGGTGAAATGTCTCTACTTAATAGTTAGATTAATAGAACATCTTGGGTTGGAAGGGACCTCCAAAGATCACGTAGCCCAACCAAACCAGTTAGGTGCTGGTTTGATGTATGTGATGACAGTGGCTTCTCCCCTCTCCCCTGGAAATCCATCCTCACCAAATCTTCCTTAGTCTTTTTTCACATCACTTTGGTAGATCATCCATTATTTCCCCATTTTTATTTCTTTTTAATCAAAGACTCTGTATCCTTAATTGATAAGATCCCTTCTCGGCC
>WEIS01009061.1:7070-17313 GCA_013389965.1 Todus mexicanus | reverse complement strand
CAAAACACAATAAATAAATCCTGTAATTCATTCAAGTCGCAGCTTTTTCTGCAGCTCAAGCAGTTTCCCGGAAGAAGTCCTGGTTATGGAAATGGGGTAGTTATTTCTGACACCAGTAAATAATCGTTTGGGAGGCACTGACACTGTTTTCTTACCTTAGGACGCTGGGGCTCGAGTCGTGATTTAGATGTTTGCAGCTTAATTAGCATTTTTTGGACTGTGGCAAGCAATTTGTACAGCGCGTTTCCATCATTTTATGCATGTGAAAGGGGGGGGAAAAAAAGGTGATTAGCGCTCTTTGGAAAGAAATGTCAACAAAATTGCTTGATCAAGGTAAATCAAACCATCCAGGGTAATGATCTGGTGTCATCTTGAAGCCAATCACGCCCGAAGCTACTCCACCTTCACAGGAAAATTAAGACCTTGTGGGCTTTGGGTTGTTGGGTGCATTTTTTTCATCCCACTTCTGCTACAGAAAGATATTTTTCCTGAGAAATACCTTACCCTAAACCAAGGAAAATAGGATCGAGCCTCTTTCATCAGGAGATTTCAGTGCCGAAATGAGGCTTGGGAGCAAAGTGTCGTGTCTCTGCCATGTTCACATTATCTCTAATCCTGGCCAGTAAGCTTTGCTCGCTGACACGCAGCACAGGTGAGGTTCTGGACCAAAAATCCATTTATTTGGTCTCTTTGCCATGCTCGAGATGCTCTTTTATGCCAAGTTTTCCACGGTTACACATGATGGTGGCTCAACTAAGCAGTGAGTGCATCACCAAGTCCATCTGCCTGCTCCAAGGCCACAGCTCAGACACTTGCACCTCCCCTGAAATAGGTTTGTCTAAGCTCTGCTTCACAGCCTGCAGTGACAGAGACTGTGCAAAGCTCATCTTATTTTTGCAGGGAGGTTTTCTCCCCTGTCTTTCTGAACTTTTTCTGGCTGCAGTGTAAGGTGCTGTGGACATGGAGAGTGGTTTTCCTCATTCCTGCCACTGGCTTTTGATGTATTGGGAGATGATTCCCCTGGCTCTGCTCAACCAGCTCTTCTGCAGACACAACAGCCCCTGATGGCTCTCGTAGTCCTCTTTGGTGGCATTTCCTCCTCCTCGTGGTATCGTCGCTGCTGTCACCTGGGTGCTCATCTCTGTCTCCTTTCCTGGGTGGTGTTGCAAACAGGGCTGCTGCTTAATCAGGGCAGAGGGTGAGGGTTATTTGGAGTCACTTACAGGTCCTGCTTGGCTGTGTGCAAGGGAAAAGAGAAGTATTTGTGGCAGGAGAAGACACACTTCATCTAGTTCCAGCTTGTGCAGGAGATGGTAGTGAGATTCCGCACTGAGAAAGACCCCTTGGGCCACATCCAGGCGCAAGCAACCCCATCTCATGGCTGAGCTTGCATCCGTACCCATGTTTGGGCTATCGCTAATTAAATTCTTCCCTAGCATCACCCATCAGTACTCTCGAGACCACTTCACCCTTGTCGCACTTCAAACACTCGTCTCCTTCCCAGAGAGAATTCCTTCACGTGGCAGGATAAATCCAGCCGCTGCCAGCCCCTGAGCCCTACCGCTTTGCTGAGATTAGAGGACAAGTAAGTACAAGGAGTTCTGCGTCCTATGGCCGCGTGATCACACCGATAGACGGGGACGTAAAATTAACATGTAGCTCTGGCTTGGGCTCCTCTCCGGCTCAGCTTCCAGCTGGGAAGGAGGAGCTTGGTGGTGATTTGAGGTGGGAATTAGCAGTGCAACTTGGCTGTCCGGTGAAGTTCAGCTCCCACCCTCCCTCTCCCTTCCACACACACCCCCTCAGCTTTTGGGTGTGTGTTCAGAGCCACCTCGCTCTGACCTCGGGGCCGTTCGCTCGGCTGCTGATGGAACCCTCGCCCTCCGCATGCCCAGAACCCTTCCTGTAATTATCTCCAGTCCGACTGCTCATTTCCACCAGAACTTTAAACATTGTTCCTTTTTATGTAGCACGGCTTTTTAATTTCCCTCCCGAACAGAAGCGATTGTTTATGTTGTAAATGCCACATTAGGCCCCGCAAAATGGAGTCAGAATTGATTTTCATTTTGGAGATTTCACAGCTTGCCCCAGAACTTTTCTGCTTGATTGCCGCTGCTCAGAGAGGCACGAGAGGCTGAGCGAGCGGCGGCCGCGGCGTGTGCAATGTGCTATGGACAAATGCGAGAGGCTTGCCAGAGACATAGGTCTTCTGCTTTGCTTGTCTGTAATTTGACAGCCATCTTAGAGGGGTTGCATATCCAAGGCTGCCATCCTGCCTGCTTCTGCAAGTGGGGCTTCAATCCAGGGCTGTCCCCTGAGCTTTCAGGACTCGTTATCGCACCAGAGGCAAGTTGAGAGGTCAGGGAGCTGCCTGGTGACTGCTTTGTTCTAGAGGGGGGATGCTTGGATCAACCTCTCCATTCCTAAATGTGTGTCGCTGAAGCTGGTGAAAATTAAAATGGAATCGTAGAATCAGTTTAGTTGGAAGAGACCTTTCAGATCATCGAGTCCAACCGTTCCCCCAGCGCTACCAGGGCACCATTAAACCATGTCCCTCAGTGCCACATCTGCATGGCTTTTAAATACCTCCAGGGATGGTGGACAAGGTGAACCTGTCAGCCCATCCACATCACAACCAGTACTGGGTGATGCGTGACATGTACCAAGCCCTTGGTCCTGGTGGTTCCATCTTCTAAGTGGGTAAGTCTGAAGGAGAATAAGTCTGAAGGTAAAAAGGCTCAGGGGAGACCTTCTGGCTCTCGACAGCTCCCTGAAAGGAGGTTGGAGCCAGGGGGGGTCAGTCTCTGCTCCCAGGGAACAAGCGACAGGACAAGAGGAAACTGCTTCCATTTGTGCCCCAGGGGAGGTTTAGTTTGGGCCTGAGGAACAATTTCTTTCCCACTATCAAGGGTTGCCCAGGCGTGTCCCAGGCTGCCCAGGGCAGGGGTGGAGTCCCCCTGATCCCTGGAGGGGTTTCCAAGCCGTGGAGATGTGGTGCTGAGGGACACGGGGCAGTGGTGCCCTGGCAGGGCTGGGGGAACGGTTGGACTTGGTGGTCTCAAAGGTCTTTTCAATCCAAAATAATTCTAGGATTCCTGGGTGTTTCTTAGTGGTGGTGTGATGGAAACTCATGTTTCCTTCCAACCCAGCTCACCTGTGCTTGCCAAATCAGAGGAAAAAGCTGTCGTGTGGTTTCCTTCCTGCTCAGTATCATATGAACATACCAATACCAGGTATCATATGACTGGATCATCAGCCCCCATCACTTAGCTCCTGTCACCAAGGCTTGTGAAGACATCTCAGAAGATCCTTGGGGAGGTGGAAATCACCCACGGAGGGAGCAGGAGCTGCAAAGACACGTTCCCCTCCCAGAGTAGTAGGAGTTGTGTAGGTTTGGGGGTGTTTTCTGATAAACTGGTCCCCAAGCTGTGCGGAAGCTGCTGCCGTAGCTCTTTCTCCTAACGAAGCGCTCATCGTTAATCGCTCCAAGCCCATCTATCAAAAGCAGGCTGGTCCTGCGAGGGGAGCACCCGTGCCCTCGGCGGGATCACTGTGAATCATTCGCGAGCCAGCCAAAGGCTGAAATATGTTTGCATCCCCCATTTCTCAAAGAATGCTACATAAAGAAGCAGTTCATAAATAACCAGGCTCGAGCGCGGGAAGTTCATCAGCATCAGGGCCTGTTGAACAATTTGCTGCCAATAATTCATTCTTGTGGGGTTTTATAGAGGACAAAGGGGGGGAAATGCAGAGTTCTCCTTCTTCTCACCTTATAAATGAATTGAAAGAAGCTGGAGAATAATAAATCCTCTTCCCAACGTGTATTTTTTGAGCAGAATTCCACGATTCCCCTGCAATTCTGGGGTCGCCGTAGGCAATGGAGCAGGATTGAGCTTCGCGGCTGCGGGAGGGAGGCTGAGGAGGATTGCGAGGAAGCGGCACGAAGACAATTTGCTCGGTCCAGGGAGGAAGATGCGCTCTGACAAGGATAGATGGAGCGAGGCTGTTGCCAGCGAAAATCTCAAGGAGTTGCAAGCCAAGCTCGGGGGGTGAGGGGGGAGCCTTGGATGCAGCGAGCATGCAAATCTCCTCGTGTTTTTTGGGTTTGAAGCTGTAGAAGAGCGGGGAGAGGGGGGGAGAAAAAGCCAAAGGAGCTTTGTCAAGTCTGACATTCCTTTTGCATCCAAAAGCGGCTATTGATTTTCCACCCGTGACTGCTCGAAATGAGAATTTCTGCGTTGTGGCGAAAGGGCCACGCTCGTTGTGTTTCTTATCTCTTTAAATATGATTACCTGCACTTCATGGCTTCCTGGTTCAAATTGTAATGAACTTGGCCAAGGCAGGCCGACATCTCGGGTGCCTTCGTGTGCGCCGTCAAATGAATTCTCTCGCCAGTTCCTCGCCGCTCTATCTCCAGGCTACAGGTTTATTGACTTACCACTAATTTTCTTGTCAGGATAATTCGTCCAATCAAGATTTAAACCAAAGAGGGAGGCAAATAAAGTGCCTGAGATTCAGGTCTTAATGCTTTTTTTGATTTGGTGGAGATACCTCTGAGCATGAGGATTTTTCTAAGGGCGTTTTTATATTTTCATGAGGGCACGTGGTGATAGGACAAGGTGTGATGGTTTTAAACTAAAGCAGGGGAGATTTAGGTTAGACATTAGGAAGTATCTTCACACTGAGGATGGTGAGACACTGGCACAGGCTGCCCAGGGAAGCTGGGGATGCTCCATCACTGGAGGTGCTCATGACCAGGTTGGACGGGGCTTGGAGCAACCTGATCTAGTGGGAGGTGTCCCTGCCTGTAGCAGGGAGGCTGGAGCAAGATGATCTTTGAGGTCCCTTCCAACCCAAACCATTCTATGATTTTATGATTCTGTGATTTATTTAAGGGGGGCAGGAGAGGAAAGTGGACAGGGCAGGAGGAGTTTTGGACTTGTTTTTTGGTTTGGTGAAAAGCTTTTCTTGAAGGGACTGGGTTGTTTGTTGAGAGCAAATCCCTTCATCCATGCCAACATCTGCTGCTCTGTATTTGCTCGCAGGGGAAACTTGAAAAAAAAAAAGAAGAAAAAGAAAGAAAGAAAGAGATTATTCCCACTGCATCAAGCTACAGGCGGCTGCTGGCTGCAATTTTCTTCAATTTCTTGCCGTGAAAAGCAAGACCGTTCATTTTGTAAGTGCTGCTTTTGTGTGTGACCTATATTTTGAAAACTGATGGGGTCACCACCTCCCTCCTCCCAACCTGTTGAAGCAAAGAGTGTCTGAGATCTGTCCTCGATTGTATTTATCTCTCCAATTATTTAAAAAGCAAGGTAGCTGTTACTAATAAGACACTGTTCTTGTGGCACTTTTTGATTCATTATTTTGTTTCTCCCCTCCCCTTTACTCTCCTTTGGGAATGAAAACCCCAGCCTGGCTCCACCTGACCACGAAAGTGCTTTTTCCTTCATGTCTCTGTCCTTCAAAGCTGATTTTGAAAGCACATAATCTCGCTCCATTCATCATCTTCTGACCCCATGCTTTGATTTTTTCCCCCTGGTTGGCCGCTCTTTGGCTGTCTGGCAGGTTTCAGGAGATGTGGTAGCTTGCGGAGTTTTGAAGGCATCATATTTGTGCATATGGATACTTGAGTTGTTTAATGACACGTCTCATTCCTGTTTGCTTGGAGGTTGAAAGCAGCTCAGGCAGAGCCAGGTGAGATACAGCCGCCTAGATTCATCCATGTGCAGCACTTCTTTCGGTCTTTATCAAGTTTAGGGTCTTCTTTCCCCCATCACAAGTTCCTCTTTTCTTTTTTTTTTTTTCCTCCTTTAATCTCACTTTCTTTTAAAAGTCTTCCCAGAGCTAATGTAATAAATTTAGATCCAAAGCCAGATGCATAGCAAAACTTTTGGCAGAGAACACTCCATCAGAAGACATTGCAAATGAAATATGCTTTTCCCTTGGGGATTATTCTACAGTTTAATTTAATTTGATATTTCAAATTAAATTAATTCAAATGGTTATGCAGTTTCCAGGGAAAACAGACTTCATTTGTGATGTTCTGCCACCAAATTGTTTTGCTCCTATCATATATCTTATATTGTTAACCACGAATGATAAGTAGTGACAACGTCGGGGGTTTTTTTCATGCCCTTTGTTTTGCAATTCCCATCCTAAAGGAAACGGAACCATTTCCTTGTGCAGGGGCTTCTCAGTGTGGTTAATCCAACATTTCCACCGAAACCTTTTTGGTAGCTGAAAATTAGATTTTCATCAAAATGTGGTTGAAAAACAAAACAAGTATTTGCTTGGTTCCTCTTTTCGTTTGTGCAACTCCTTCTTCTTGCTGGTTTTCGCTTTGCAGACGAAAAATCCACAATGCTTTGTTTAGGATTAAGGTCTTGATTTTCCCAGGTTTGTCTCGCAGGGAGGACAGACACCAGAACATCAGCACAGCCTGAGCTGGTTTGCGGGCTTAGCATTTTAGTTTGAGATTCTCAGTTTTTCAGCAAGAAGTTTTGTTGTTGTTGTTGTTTTGCAAGGACACGCTTGGGAAAATTTCTGAATTTCCCAACCAGAATTCAGGTGGTTCTGTTGTGTTCGTAGAGGTCCCATTAACTTTCATCTTTAACCTGCAAGAGGGAATCGTAGAATGGGTTTGGGTTGGAAAGGACCTCAAAGATCAGCTCGCTCCAACCCCCCTGCCATAGGCAGGGACACCTCCCACTAGACCAAGCTGCTCCAAGCCCCGTCCAACCTGGTCTTGAGCACCTCCGGGGATGGAGCATCCACAGCTTCCCTGGGCAGCCTGTTCCAGTGTCTCACCATCCTCAGAGTGAAGAACTTCTTCCTAATTTCTAAACTAAATCTCCCCTTTTACAGTTTGAAGCCATCGCCTCTTGTCCTGTTGGTACAAGCCCATGTAAAAAGTCCCTCCCAAGATTTCTTGTAGGCCCTCATCAGATCCTGGAAGACCACAAGAAGGTCTGCCTGGAGCCTTCTCTTCTTCAGGCTGAACAACCACAACTCTCACAGCCTGGGTTCCAGCCCTTTGGAACTTGCTTTAAAAACAAATTGCGGCCCCAAAACCTGAATAGTTCTGCTTCTGGGATTACTGATGCTGTAACAGCCCTGTGTAGACTCCCGTGGGATTTCTTTATCATCATCATCTTCTTCTGCCACTTTTGAAGCCAGTGATTTATTTAACGTGGCTCTTCTCCACCGGCTCTGATTATCCAGAGTCATCAAGGAACTTGCACCAAACTCTGGAGTACATTAAGACAAGGTAATTCAGGGAAGTGTTTGCATCTCACAATATATGTGAGCACTTTCCTATCTGCTGGCCTGTAGAAAAGCCATTATTCTCGACAGGGGAAAAAAAAATATTGGTAATATCACAAGAGGCTTTGGAAGAGAACATAAAACTAGTTTCATTTTCCAGTCAACTGCGATCTAATATTTCCTAGACAAGATGTTTAGATGTTTTGGAAGAAGGAGCAATGTTTATTTGTCTGAAGCGACACACGTACAAAAGTTCTATCTTGTGCTTGTGGCTTTTTTCCATTGTAAATGGTTTTGGAGGGAGAAATCTCTTTCACAGGCAGGAGATTAGAGAAATATAAATATCATCTAAAGAGAATGGAGCTGAGGCTAACGAATGCAGGAGATAAAAATGAGAAATGGAGCATCCCTCTGATGGAGAAGGCTGAGTGCTGAGTCAGAGACAGCCCTGTCTCCTCAGCTTCTGGGGCTTTATATACTTAGATCATCCCAGGACCAGGGTCCCAGTGTGATATTTCTTCTCAGACGTGTGTTTTGGACCGGTCCGAAACCATTTCATCGAAGCAGTCTGTCAGCGGCCAGGGAAGATTAGCCAAAACACATTTTTATTCACTCCTCCCTGGGACGTGCATTAGGGTTTTTTTCTGAATATCTTTCAAGTCCTGCAAGGATTTGTTCCAGAAAACATGTAGCCCTAAAGCACTCGGGGGAGATTTAGATGCCCTCATGGTCTTATTCACAGCCAGGAGCCGTGAGCATTCCCCAGCTGGTTTTAGGTGTGATGGGAGGCGTCTTTGCCCTGCAGAGCTCATGGATGAACGGACTGTGCGTGACGGGGACAACACAACAGTTACAGGGGGCTTGGAGTAAAAGTTGAACCATCCCCATCCATTTTGTGGGTTCATCCCCATCTCTGGGAGAGTTGCAACATCCAGCTGCGCTTTGAAGGCTTTGAGTGTTGGGATTTTCACTTTTTTCCTTTTATAACTCCTCTTTTCCTCTTTATTTATTGTCATTTGAGAAGAATTTCCTCCTCAACACTTCCCCAGCAGCCAGGAATCCTTAACCTTGAAGCTTGAGCGCTTCGGTTTGATCCTGCTCTGCCAGTGGTTTCGGTGCAGAAACCTCGCTGGAGCTGAAGCTTCTCTTCACACATAATTAGGGAAGCAAACCTCAGTAGGATTAGCACAAGGTTTAATGGGGTACGAAGCACGCTCTGTTGTGTCTCACTGCTCCTCACGCAGACACCGAACCTGCCTCCTGGTGCAGATTTTGTTGTTCTTATCTTGGTGGTTTACCTTGCAATCCATCTCCCCTCCCTCCCAAACCTCTCTGTCTCCTGGAACATGCTCAGGAGGCAAAGCGCATCCTTGCCAATGTGATGGCCTGAGCACAAGTCCTGCTTGACTAACCTGATCCCCTTCTCTGACAAGGTGACTGTGTAGTGGATGAGGGACAGGCTGTGGATGCATCTACCTGGGGTTTAGTAAAGCTTTTGAAACTGTTTCCCATAGTATTCTCATGGAGAAACCGGCTGCTCATGGCTTGAGTGGGTGGATGCTTCCCTGGGTGAAAAACTGTCAAGATGGTCAGGCCCAGAGAGTGGTGGGGATGGAGTTGGTGGCTGCTCACAAGTGGTGTCCCCAGGGCTCAGAGATGGGGCCTATTCTCTTTAATGTCTTCATCAGTGGTCTGGACGAGGGGATCGAAACATCTTCAGTAGGTTTACAGATGTCTCCAAATTGGACAGGGATGTTGATAAGCTTCATGGTCAGGAGGATCTACAGAGGGGTCTGGCCAAGCTCGATCAATGGGCTAAGGCCAAGGGGATGAGGTTCAACCAGCCAAGGTCCAGGTCCTGCCATTGGGTCACCCCAACCCCTGCAGCGCTCCAGGCTGGGGCAGAGCAGCTGGAAAGTGCCCAGAGGGAAAGGCCCTGGGGGGGGTGGTGCCAGGGGCTGGAGATGAGCCAGGGTGTGGATTGGCCACCAGCATCCTGGCTTGGATCAGCGCTAGTGTGGCCAGCAGGACCAAGGCAGGGGTTGTGTTGTCCCTCTGGATGTGGTGCTGAGGGACATGGGTTAGTGGTGACCTGGGTTAATGGTTGGACTTGATGATCATCAACATCTCTTCCAACCAAAATGATTCTATGATTCTCTGTGCCGAGGAGGATGACCAGGCAGCTGTGGAAAGCCTCGCCAATGGGCAATAGTTGCCATCTTTTGGCTTGGATTCTTCTCCTTGCAAGCCTTTTCTCTGGCAATGAGGTGCTGCTTGGACATGTGGTCTCCTGGGCCGTGTTTGTAGGGTCAAGCCTTAGAAAAGGAGTTGCTGTCAGAGGTCCCTGTTACTCAGCGCTCATGCTGCGAGCAGATGTGCCCATCACCTGCTCTGCTGCCATGTGCCGGCAACAACAGATGCTGGAAATTAAAAAGTGCAAGATGCTGCAGGAAGCTGCCCAGCTTCAGCCAGCCTGATCCTGCAGCCCTTTCATTTTCTTGTGCTCCTCTTCAGAAAGTTCCTCAGGACATGACACCCCTAGTGTAATTTTTTGTTGATTTTTTTTTTCTGCAGCAGTGTTTTGTCTCTCGGCAAAGTCACCACAGAAAGAGATGGCTTGTGCCTGGTTCTGGTTGTTTTCCCCGCACGCGTAAGCAGCAGCGGCAAGCAGGTAGCGGCAAGGGGCTGGAGCCCTCCCCAGGTCTCCGTGCTTCCAAGACTGGTGAGCTCAGAAGAGCTCATGATGCTCCTGAGCAAAGAGGAACAGAGGAGGTGGTTGTATTGGGGGGGTTTAAAGATGAGAAATGGAGTCACAGGCTGCTGGAGGTTTGTCTCAAGGTCTTATGGCCATGCTGGCTGGACTCAAGGCAAGGGGAGAGAGCTGGTGTCTGAAAAACTCTGTTAGGAGTTGGGTTTTCCAGAGATGCTCATCTCTGCTCCTGAGGGTGAGCTGGAGTATCCCACAGAACCCCAGAAT
>WEIS01009056.1:0-56278 GCA_013389965.1 Todus mexicanus | reverse complement strand
AACCCAAACCAGGACAATATCTCTTCCTCCTCACTGCAGAACTAAACAGTGGATGTCCAAGGCTTTTCTTGACTTTGAGAAAGTACTGTTGAATAAAAAAATAAATAGTTTCATGTTAAAGACTGGATGCCACACTTAGTGGCAGGGTTTAGCTGAGTGGTGGTGGTAGGTCATAGGCTGGACTCGATGATCCAAGAGGTCTTTTCCAACCTTAAATATTCTGTGATTCTATGTCCTGTAATCCAGCTAACTTAATTTTAAAGGCACATAAATGCAATAAACTGTTTACATCTCTAAACAGCCACCCCAGGGTCTGGGGGAGGTGTCTATAACTTCCTCTAATGTGGGGAAGAGGCAATTCAGAAAACAGCCCAGCAAAGTCAGGAGTGGAAAACAAGTTCTACCAAGCTCTGGTCCCAAGCTGAATAATTGTCATCTGTTTCTGATTGGTGCTGGAAAAGGTTGTGAGCCGTTTTGATTTCATTGCAGTGCTCTGTATGACCAGGAAGGGGATGGGGGAAAGTGTTGCAGAAATGATGATCTGGCCTTCTGCTCATCCTGTGAAAGAGCAGCAGTGCTTGGAGAGAGACTAATGCTTGGGTTTTTTTCATTTTTATTGAGTGGTAGTTCTCTCAAGCTACCTCATAAAACCATGGGAAGTACTTTCTTCCTTTAAAGAAATGCTCATTGACCAAATTTACAGCAACGTTTTTGGGCTTGCATGTTTAGTAAAGTCTACAATAATATTTAGTTCACTGGTGCGCAGGATTCCAAGCAGCTGTGTTCAGCTGCGCTCTCACTGGCATAGGCTGGAGAAATGCCCCGGGACTGGGGATTCCTGCCTGTGTTTAGTCGTCCCTCTAAACTGGGACTCTCCTACCCCACCTGTAAAAGGTGAACCTCAACGTTTTCAAATCAGAGCTGCCAGCAGAGTCCTAATGTAATCAGTAAAAGCTGTAAGCACTCAGTAATTTTAACTCTTCTGGCACACAGGCGATTATTAAAAGGATATTTTATTGCTAATGCTTTTCTATGCTGGGTTACAATAGAACAGATTCTTAGTAAGCTTGTTACTGATTCTATATTCCAGAGTCTCAAAATAACTATGTAGCGTTTGGTACCTTTACACTAGGGAAGGAGTAAGGGCTTGTTTTCACTGAGTGGGTGAAGGCCTGGAATTGCACCTGCAG
The DNA here is from genome assembly GCA_013389965.1 of Todus mexicanus. NCBI lineage: Eukaryota > Metazoa > Chordata > Aves > Coraciiformes > Todidae > Todus > Todus mexicanus. Next base: position 55,088 of record WEIS01009056.1, on the reverse strand, counting down.
GAGGCCACGTGCAGTATCTGGCCACATGGACTTTGACTTTTTCTTTCTAATTATTTGCCTTCTTGGCCACTGGTAGCAGATGGAGGTCAAGAGCGAGCATTTCGAAGCAGTAACAGACTGTGTGAGTGACAGTGTGTGACACAAGAGCTGTATCTTTCTGTGCGCACACGAGGGGGCAGAGTTAACCTTAGCATTTTTCCTAAAGCTTCTGTCAAACTTGCTGGTTTTGTTGGAGGGGGGAAAAAAAAAGGGACAGAGAAAGAGAGCTTCAGTCGCTCTGGTTAGGAGTCTGCTGTGCTTCGGAAGCTAAAGTTTATTACATCATGTGTGCAATCTGAAGTGGGTTTGTATTTTTGGTTGCTTAGGGAGTGAACTCTGGAAAATCTGCAGAAGTGAGAGGAAGGGTGTGGGGATTTTTCTTGAAAATGGATGGTGAACTATTAGAGGCAGGTTCAGCAGCTTGAGCTGTACCTGGAGCTAATACTGCTTTGGCAAATCCAAAATAAGTGGTGAATAGAAGGAGACAACAGCGTAGGGAGGGATGCATTGTGAAGTTCTGGTAGTGTGGTGAACATAAGATTTATTTCAGTATAATGCAACAACAAACGAAGTGTGCTTTTGTAAAATAACTTCAGGAAGGAGATGACAGCGATCCCTTCTTCCCCACTCCCAAATACCCAGGTGTTGTTTGATAGAATTCAATCTATCATCCCTATTTCTAGAATCTAGACCACAGATCACAACAGCAGAGGTCGCTTACAGGCCTGTCACAGAGGCAGCAGAGTAACGCCAGGACTAAGCAACACGTTGTTGTTTCTTAAATAAAAACCTGCTGTGTGTTATGTCTGAAATGTAGCACTACCAGGGGAGGTAGCTGCATGTTTCTGTATGTGGTGCAGTGAGCTTGTAGCATCTGTGATCTATTCCTAACCAAGGTGACTGAGTTTGGAAGGTGAGGTGATGCAGAACTTGGTTTCACACCGTGTAGGCTAGAATGCTGCTGAAGCTTAAATGTGATAAGAGCTTACGATGTGACAATAAAATGTGTGTGTATGTATATTTCAAAGTCTGACTTAGATCTAGCATCTACTTGTATTGTGTATATACTTAGTGGATAATTACTCTCAGCTATGGTGCAGTTATAGCCACAAACACAAAAATGTTTAGGCATCGCTTTCTTCGGTAGGCTTGGGTTTTGTATTAAATCATTTACATTTGTAACCTGGATATAGAAACAATAAACTCAACACCAGCTGGTGAGAAGATGTGGTGCCTTTGTGGTGCCTCTCTCAGTTGCATCTCTCTTGAGAATAAAAAAAGCTGCTTGTAGAAATAAGCTTCAAATCTCCAGCTAAACTGGCCCGATCATATAGGGCTTGTGGCTGTGAAACGTTTACCTGGCCATAAAACATTTAACACCAAAGTGAAATGATTTAAAAAGTTGCTTTATTTTAGAGTCCGTAATTCCTGCAGTAGAATTATTTCAAACATGGCATAGTTCTTTAAACTCCTTGAAGATCAGTCTTACCTCCTGCTTCAGAGCTGTTCAGGGACTCCATCCCTAGCCTGTGTCTTCATCATAGTTCTAAAACCCAATTTAGGATTTTTTCCTGATGTTTTAGCTTAAACCAAACGCTATATAGGTAGCAAGGGGTGAGATGGCCAGTCTGATGATGGTCTGGATACTAAGACACTTAATGTCTTCCCTGGCTTTATCAGGTGATCGAGCACGCAGGTCTCCTCGGAAGCTTCCCACCTCTTTGAAGAAGGAAGAAAGGAAGTGGGTTCCCCCGAAATTCCTGCCACACAAATACGACGTCAAGCTGAAAAACGAAGATAAGGTGAGTTTGCTCGAATCCTTTCTGTTTAAACTTGCATACTCACGTTATAATAATCACTGTCGATGTGTTTACACAGCACAATATAGTACTTTCTGCTGGAGTCGTGATATTGGAAGCAAGCTGGCCGTGGTTGTTTGTCAGGCTGACTGGCCTGGCTGCCTCTGTATAGAACAGGGGTTTGTGTGTGAGGACACCTGGCAATTCCCTGGTGCCGTGCACTGAGTCACAGCACTACAACAGCTTCAGAGTGGTTGCTGTGAGCTGGCTAATCTCTGGTCAGGCGGTTAATGAAACTTGGTCAGAGGTAAACTAGTTAATCGCGAGTGGCAGTTGTGGCTCTTGTTTTAACTGACCTTCCCTGAGAGTCGTAGGTGGCTGCGCTTCGGGAGGCTCTGTGTGGCTGCAGTGTTGCTGCGTGCTGTTTGTCATCCGTTTGCTAATTTGACAAGAGAGGCAGCTCTGACCTCAATTTAACGAGTACCGCTTGCAGAGTGACTCATCTGGTCTCAGGAAAAGAGTCAGAAAGAAAATAAACATTAGTATGTAAAAGCTGGAAGAAGGTCAGAGGTAAAGGAGTAGGCTATGGCAAGAAATCTGCGACGAAACCTAACATTCTTTACTTTGTTGGCTGCCTGAATCTCCTGCCAATCTCTGTTGTGCATCTCAGGTCTGCAAGTTCTCTTTGGTTCATTTTAAGTCTTTGCAAGAGACCTTTGAAAGAGTGAAGATTTTGTGGATGTGAAGCAGTTCAGTGGTCTTTGCTCCTTTTAGCCGTACGGTGCGTATTTATAACGTGGTTAGGAGTTAAATGTTAACAGTCTGTCTGTTCTGTTATCTCCAAGATCATCAGCAATGTACCAGCAGATAGCTTAGTCCGGACAGAGCGTCCTCCCAACAAGGAGATCCTGAGGTATTTCATCCGTCACAACGCGCTACGGGCCGGCACGTGTGAGAATGCCCCGTGGGTCGTGGAGGATGAGTTAGTCAAGAAATACTCTCTCCCCAGTAAATTTAGCGACTTCTTGCTTGACCCACATAAGGTAAGGATTTCTAAAGGCACCTCCTTTGCTTTCTCAGCCTTTGCCCGCCCTGTTTTGTTCATTTAGTAAAGTCACTTCCCTCATGGCCTCAACTTAGTCAAGCGTTGTTCTAAAACTAGATGAGAAATATTTGCTATATCCCTTTTTCCTCATCAGGAAGAGAACACTCTTCTAGCAAGCTTCTACGGACTCTTCTGGACACTTAGAAATTTGCTTAAAGGGAACAATAAATCCTTCGTATTTGCACTGTGTTTATATATTTTATTTGCTGTAGTATTTGAGTTCACAGCCCTGATAGAAATTAAAGTACTTGCTGGTGATGTCTGAAACATTTTATTCAGCGCTCCGATGGAGGGAGACGTATCCTTAGTATAAGAAAAAATACATAACTGTAACATCTTTGGTTTGACTTAGAGAAGCCCTTTGCTTTTTGTTTAGGGTTGGTACTTTTCATAGCATGTCTCCCACTTGGCCTAGATGTTGAATTTATGTCGAGTTTTGACATTCTGAGAAGCGGCTGGAGAATTTATTAATCCAGAATTAGTGTTCTGACAAAATAACTTTGTATAAGTGACAGGTGGATATATAGTAGAAGTTGTAGATCTGCTACTTGCGGATTTATCGTTATGATGATTCATATCAATGCTGGATGCTTTCAGCTTAGATAATTCTCTTCAGCAAAGATTTCAACACAGAATTTTTGTAGAATGAAGTTATGCAGGTGCTGTTTTTGGTGATTGTGCAATCTTCAGGGCAAATTTTCACTGGGGAATTTTTTTATTGCTAAAGAATCCAAATTTTTCAGCTCTTGTTTTCTAGTAATTTTATCCGTAACCTAAAGGCTACACCTTTGTAGCTTCTTTCTCATTTCTTGAAATACATTAGTATTCTGGGGACGTCCTGAAACTGAATTTGAGATGCTGAGATAGTCCTGAAATCAGTCTGTCTTTGGCTCTGGGTTAAATGTGTGCTGTCAGGAAGCTTATTTCAGCAGCATAAAAACAGTTAGATATTGTCATGTTGCTTCAGAGTCAAATCCTGTCTCACCTTCATTCCAGACACTTTCAGGCAGCTCAGTGAACTCCTGTCTCCCGTTGCTTCTGTGCTCCTTCACTTTCCTTCTGGGTGGGGTCCAGGACTGAACCCTACGTGACTCATTAGGAAACCTCTGAGCAGAGAAAGAGTTTTTGAAATTAGTGTCAACATTTTCCAGGCAAACCCCCTCGCCACAACTTTTTAAGTAGAAACAAAGTGGTTTTGTGTAATGTAGTAGGAAACACTTTAAATTCTTTGTACTGTTTCGTTATATAAAGTTAAATGGGACCTTTCTGGACCGAGCTGGTGACCTTATAGCCAGTGTAGTGACTACAGGACTGAATATTGAAAGCTATTACAGAAGCTGATTGTTCATTGGAAGCCTTGATCGTTGGAAAAAAGCATTAAAAATAAACATAAGCAAAAATAATTGATAGGAAATGACCTAGATAATTTTTTTACCTTTACATTTTAATATAAATTTGTTCTTTAATTTTAGTATATGACTCTCAACCCCTCAACCAAGAGGAAGAGCTCCCGATCGCCTGACAGAAAGCCTTCTAAGAAATCCAAAGCTGACGGATCATCCCTGGGCCAGCCGCTGAGCCCGACTCTGTGGTGCCACGTGCATTTGGAGAAATCTATTATTGGCTCTCCGCTAAAGGTGAAAAACTCGAAGAATTCAAAATGTCCTAAAGAGGAGCTGGAAGAGGTGATGAAAATTGTGTCACCTGCTAAACTTGGTTCTAACTTTCACATTCCAAAGAGGAGCCGACTGGGGAAGGGCAGCAACAAATCCTTGGACAAAAAGCAAAGAGGCAAAAGGGTTCTGAATGGCCAAAAGTCATCAGGGAAATCAAAGTCTCCTAGGAAAGGCTTGAAGACCCCTAAGATGAAAATGAAGCAGATGACGCTATTGGACATGGCAAAAGGTGCCACTAAGGTGTCCAGGGCTCCCAGGAATTCTGGAGGCACCCCACGGTCTTCTGGCAAACCCCAGAAGCTGCCTCCTGCAGCGCTCCATCTCATTGCCTATTACAAAGAAAACAAAGATAGGGAAGACAAAAAAAGCGCTCTTTCCTGCATCATCTCCAAAACGGCCAGGTTGCTCTCCAATGAGGATCGTGCCCGTCTCCCCGAGGACCTGCGAGGCTTAGTACAGAAACGCTACGAGCTTCTAGAGCACAGGAAGAAGTGGGCTACCATGACAGAGGAGCAGCGCAAGGAGTACATGAAGAAGAAGAGGGAGAAGCTGAAAGAGAAGCTCAAGGAGAGAGCAAAGGAGAGGAAGGAGAAGGAGATGAAAGAAAAACTGGAAAAACAGAAAAGATTTGAGGACCAAGATCTCAAAGGGAAGACCTTGCCTACTTTTAAACTGGTTGATACTCCAGAAGGACTTCCTAATACGCTCTTCGGGGACGTCGCCATGGTGGTGGAGTTCTTGAGCTGTTACTCAGGGTTATTGATGCCAGATGCTCAATATCCCATTACGGCGGTTTCCCTGATGGAAGCACTTTGTGCAGAAAAGGGAGGCTTCCTTTATTTGAACCGAGTCCTGGTCATTCTCTTGCAGACCCTGCTGCAGGATGAAATTGCTGAGGATTATGCTGAGCTGGGAATGAAGCTTTCAGAAATCCCCCTGACTTTGCATTCTGCTTCTGAGCTGGTTCGCCTGTGCCTACGCAAGTCAGATGTGCAAGAGGAGAGCGAAGCCTCGGATAATGTGGATGAAAGCAAAGATTCAGCAGCTTTTGAGGATAACGAAGTACAGGATGAATTTTTGGAGAAACTGGAGACATCAGAGTTCTTTGAGTTGACTCCTGAAGAGAAATTGCGGATCCTCGGAGCTCTATGCCACCGGATTCTGATGACGTACTCGGTGCAGGACCACGTGGAGGCCAAGCAGCAGACATCAGCCGAGCTGTGGAAGGAGCGCTTGGCTATCTTGAAGGAAGAAAACGACAAGAAGAGAGCAGAAAAACAGAAGCGAAAAGAAATGGTGGCCAAGAACAAGGAGAATGGGAAAGATGAGAATATGATGGGAAGAAATGAAAAGAAAAAAACCGAGATGGTGAAAATAGAGCATCGGGTAGAAATAGAAGCTGATGATATGATCAGCGCTGTGAAGAGCAGGCGTCTTCTTGCCATCCAAGCCAAGAAAGAGAGGGAGCAACAAGAAATACAAATGAGAGGTAAGAAAAAGACCAGAAGAATAGAGTATTTGTGTGTTGTGGAGTAGAGAGGAATAAGTTAATGACAAAATCGATAGCCTCTTACCAAAAGCATTACCTGTTTTTAAGGGATTTCTTCACTGGATAAGTACAATTCAGCTGCTGTGAGTCATGTGGCAGCTCAAAATCTGAAACTTCCAATATTTCAGGCATCTGGGACTTCTTTTACTGCTTAAGTTGCCACAAGGCATAAGGGTTCTCTCAAAGTACTGAAGATCTTGGTTGATGTTGATGGTGCAGTAGTTAGGGCTGCAGGGTTAGCAGCCTGGAGGTCATCTGGTCAGGACTTCGGACTTTGGGGCTGGTGTGGTTTTAGGATGTGAAAAGTAGTTCTGGATAAGCATCAGTGTGCTCCCACCATCACGTCACATCGCCGAGGCTTCCTGTGGGCTTTTTCAGCGTGCTGCTTTCACACCGCTTCGGTTGCGTTTCCTTTTATAACATTAATATCTCTCGGGGAAGTAAAAAAGCAGTTGCTGACAAAACACCTATTGTGCGGTGGTTCCTACTTATAGATGTAGATACTGAACAGCTGCACAAGCGGCGTTTTGTCAGCAGCTACTGGTTTACATATATACAGATACATATCTCCCAGTCAGGGGTTTCTTTTTCACCACTCTGGTAACATCTAACCCTGGCAGCACTAACCTCTCTCAAGTTAAACCCATCAAGATTGCAGCCAGTACTACCAAGCCAGTCTCAGCTCCCAAAGAACCCAGCGTCAGAACACACAAATGTATTTTTTTGTTCTTTCTTGACTTCAAAAGAAGTCAATACAGCGCTTCCTGTGGAGATAACATGATTAATATCTCTATTTTCTTGATAGTAGAAGTCGAGTCACTTCCATTTCTACATTACTGCAGCACTTAGCGATTGTTCTTCGCCTTATCGCTCCATGAAGCGGTAGTTCCCACACAGTCTGTCAGAGGAGAATGGAGAGCTGGAAGCTTGTACAGCTAACAAAGCCTGCTAGAGAGGAAACTACCAACTGAGAATAACCTGCCAGCACAATTGAGAATGTCCTTATGCCTTGACTACTTAATAACTCTGGAGTTTTTTCTAGAATGGTGGGTGGAAAAGAAGATGAAGGGTGGATGGCTGCGCTAAAAGAATATTAACCAAAATCACCGATGAATTATTTTTATCCCCATGATGTAGCAAAATAAAAGAGAATATCAATGTCTGGGTACAATAAAAGAAAGCTAATGCTTCTCTGTGCTCATTCCAACAGTGAGGATGGAGAGAGAAGCAGAGGAAGAAAGAATCCGGAAGCATAAAGCTGCAGCCGAGAAAACTTTCCAGGATGGAATTGCCAAAGCGAAGCTGGTGATACGCAGGACCCCTGTTGGCACTGATCGTAATCATAACAGGTAGGAAAGGAAAAGATCCTGAGCTGCCAGCTCACCCCTCTGAGAAGAGCTTTATCAGACAGCAGCTCCCAAGAGGTGGTTGAGATGGAGGGTGTTGGGAGGACTCTCTTTGTATTGAGCTGTGGAGGGGAGCAGCAGTGAGGATTTTGTGTATACGGAGTGTTCTGATCTTCAGTGGGTTTTGTGGCCAGCTTTTTGAGACCATCCTGTGGAGGTCAGAGTCCACAGTGGAGCTTCAAGTGCTTGCAACAGCACTCGAGAACCTAATTACCATCGTTTTCTCATGTTTTATTGCTCAGAAATGCTCCTAGAATGGATTCTAGCACAAACTTTTAATGTTTCTCAGCAGTGCTGATCTAAAGATACACATGCGCTCAAGTTTTATGAAGTCAAGCACTTGAACACTTCTCCCCTCTCTGCAAATACGGGCAGATGTGTGTATCTAACCAGAAGAGGAGACAGGTACCTGATAATGTTTGTGTTTCCTACAGGTATTGGCTGTTTTCGGATGAGGTTCCTGGTTTGTTCATTGAGAAAGGCTGGGTGCATGACAGCATAGACTACAGATTCATCCTTCCCCATCAGAAAAAGGAAGATCGTAAAAAGGAGCACAGCCCAGGAGGTAGGGTCAGCCTTCTTCTCTGGGCATTTCCTTTGTTGCTGTCCTGACTCATAGAACAGATCTGTGAATGTGAGAAACTGTCTAGTCTGAGTGTTTCATGGAGATACTCTTGATTTAAGATGCGTTTAAGCTCTAGAAGCCTCCACGCAAGAGAGTCTGAGGCTCACTATGATCTCCCTCCTGCTGCTGCTGCCTGCAACATACCCTATAAGGACCATGGGCTACAATCACCTCTTTAAAAAGCAGTGAGGTTGGTGTCAGTGGTGGAGTAATCCCTCTGGTTTACTCTGAACCTGCTGTGTTGGAGCATGCCAGATTTCTTGGAGAAGTCTTCAGTTGTGCGCTGCAGAGAGCGAGGGTGTTCATCAGAATGCTAACATTTCACCTGTGGCAAGACTCCTGGACTAACCCGTGACATAATATCAAGCAGGACGGTTTTCTAGATACCTTCAGCTCTGCTGATTGAGGCCATTTTGGCAAACATTCCCCTTGCAGCATCCTCTGGGCCAGCTCTTCACCTTGTACTGAATGTGCAGCAAGGTGCTGATGTTCTAGTACTTGCTCTGCAATTTTACCTGGCTGACTTGGAGCCTGGCTGGTGGAGCCTTGCAGGCAGGACTTGAACATGCACAAAAATCAGACTGTGGGAAGGGAAACTTAACACGCTCCCGTGAAATGTAAGCACATGTAAGCACATTTTCCTCACAGAAAGGAGGATAAAACACTGGGATGGGCTGCCCAGGGAGGTGGTGGAGTCACCGTCCCTGGAGGTGTTTAAGGCCAGACTGGATGCCACACTTCGTGGCAGGGTTTAGCTGAGTGGTGGTGGTAGGTCATAGGCTGGACTGGATGATCTAAGAGGGCTTTTTCAGCCTTAATTATTCTATGATTCTATGAAATAGGTTTTGGTAGAGAAGTGTGTGCTATAATCTGACTCTCGTTGCACTTTCAGTCCCAATCATTTCTTGCTTTAGTACTTGGTCAGTATATCACTTAAAAGTGAAACTAGTTTTGTGCGTTTGAAATAGTAGGAGTGTTTTTCGTAATTTTACATGTGTTTTATGATGCATTTATAAATATCTGGGTGGGGGTTTTTTTGTATTTCTATAAATGCACGTACCATGAGCTTTAGCAAACTGATGCTGGATTAGTTTTCCCTGACAAATGTATTGCTGACCTAGATGCTGAATAGGAACGTTTACCTGGAGATAGGTCAGGTTTTTGCAAAACAAAAACGCTCACTGAGGAAGAAGATGAATGTGAATACACTTGAGCTTGTGCTTTTCCTTTCCAGACAAGCGGAAGAGCTCAGCCACCGACGGCAGAGTGAGCAGGTTTCACCGATCTGTCCCTGCTGCAGATCTTCCTGCCGAGACCACTACACCCAAGCAGGGACAGAACTTATGGTAACACAGAATTTTATAGCTGCAAAGTGCTCAAAGCGTGGAGATTGAGGAAATGTAGATTTCTTTTGATTGACCCTGCTCTATACCTGTTACTCTTTCAGTACGTAACAGCTGGATTAGTTTAGCAGCTCTCCAGGCCTCTGTTAGTGTTACTAGTGGTTAATGGTTAATAGGACAGCCAGTAGAACCATTAAAATCGACCTAATCAATCAGATGGTATAAATGAAGCTGGTAAAGTGCTTCTTTGATGTATTGCTTTTGAAATGTTTTATATTCAGGAGAATTGTTAATTTAAACTAATTGCTATGAGCTTTTTTTCAGTATGGGTAAGTGTGACTTTAAAAAGAAACCAAAACCAAGCAAAACTAAAAAGGAAGAGGAGCAGTGATGCAGTGACCTGTATCTAGGTTTTCTTTCACAGTTCAGCTCAGCAGACCTGAACTGTGGCACATGAGGACCTTGAGCACGTGAAATGGAAGTCTTTATTGAGATCTTTGGAGACAGGCCTATATCCTATGTGTTCTTGTACTATGTGAGCCGTGCGGACACATCTCCAAGCTCCTTGTCAGGGTCATCTTCCCAGGCTTCACAGCAGGCTGTGCTCGTGTCTGTTTGTTCTATAGCAACAAATCACGGAACTGTTTTTTGTTGCTACTGATAATTATCGCTTAGTAAAATTACTCTTCCGTGTTGGCAGCCTGTTATCCCTTTAGTGCCTCCCAGTGCCAGGCAGTAGCCACCAACGTGTCTTCTAAGAGAATCAAATCTAAACAGTCTACCTTTTGAGCCTGTTTGGGACTTAATCCACTAATTGGTTCAACCAATGTCTTATTTTTAACGAAAATCTCTGTCGACTGTTGCCCTGTGCGTTAAAGAGTGATCAGCAGTGTCCCCATGCCAGAAAATACTGGCCTCAGCTTTACCCACTGAACTGCCTGTGAAGTTCTCTGTGGTTTTTACATAACTCTGAGAAGTAACTATCACAAAGTCCTTGCTCCTTTATTAGCAGTGGCTTTTCCCCAGAGTTTTCTGCTGCTGACACACGAAGTGCAGTTACTTGCTCTTTGATAAATACCACCAGCTGAGAGCTTAGCTCCAAAGCATAGTTCTACTGCTGCAAGTCAGAACTGCTTCACTGAAGATGTTCCTGCTCCCCCACCAGAAACTGTCAGAGACTGACATTTGTGGATGTCTTGATTCATCTGAGCCATTAGCATTGGGTGCTGACTCTTTGTAATGCTCTACCTCTTCCCTTTCGTTGTGAGCAGGTCATGGGAGACAGCAGTTTCCTCTGCGTGCCTCCACTCTGTCCAGTGTTGCCATGACAGATCTCTACCTCTTTCTCAGTCTAGTCGTTTCCACATCTTGTCACAAGCAACTTAGTGCTCCCAGCTGCTGTGGATCTTCAAATTTGTACCTGTTCAAAGCACCAGTTGGACAAACGGCTGAAAGAGGAGTTCGCTGAGGAGCATTAAAGACAAAGGTTCTTTTTCTGGCAGAGAAGAAAGTCCTTGACCCAGCAGATGCTTAGGGGCAGGTCAAAGAAATGTCACTGCATGCCTGCTCTGCCCTCTGGCCACTCAGAAAGAAGATACTGAGCTGGGTGGGACTTTTTTCCTTCTGTCCTGGCTCTTGCCCCACAGTGTCTTTGAGTTCCACCTGTTTTGGTTCCTGCGAGGAAAGGCTGCTAACAATCCCAGCGCAGGCCACTGTGTGCCTGTGTGCTTCGTTCTGCCGAGCAGGTTGACAGTGTCAGGATGGGGAGGTAAAGCAATGCAAACGGCTGATGTGAGCCAAACGTAGACCTCCGTGCCCTGACAGTGAGCAGGAGGCACAGTGGTAGCTTTTCAAAGAAACCGTAACCACTTCTAACTTAGCGTTCATCTGTGCTGTCTGCCTGGCTTCCTCCGAGCTGACAGGGCCACCCAAAGCCACATCTGCAGATAAGCAGTAAACTTTCTCAGCCCGGAGACTTTTCTTTAAAGCTCTAGAACTGCCGAGAGCTTGTTTGCTAAGTACCTATCTGACAGCTGTCACCATTTACAGGTGAGCTTCCACAAAAAGCAAAGTGACAACCTGAGAGCTGTTACTTCAGGGGATAGTCAGGAGCTAGAACTTCCCTCTGAGGAAATCCACATTCCCAGTACTGTCTTTTCCTCTGTGGCCATTGCCATTGATCTCTCCAGTCTCAAGGGCTCCTGGGAGCATAGCAGGTTATGGAAGAATCTCTTCCTTGGCTGCTTTGTCCTTGCACGCAGTGAGAAACCCTGAGACCACGCTGAAGTCCTTGGATACCGACACCCCCAGTTGTGTGGATACAAGGACCTGTTTGGCTTTAACTCCTGATATTAGCCTGTGGTGCATAGGAAGTTTTGTTTGTGTTCAGCTGTAACTTCTGCAGTCCCTTTTTCCTCATAGTCCATCGATCATGGCATTGAGAGTAGCCTCATGGTGCTCGCAGAGCAACTTTAGCTTTACCCTTTTATACTTTGGAGCAGTGAGACTTAGCAACGAACACTAAATTAACTCCAGAAATGGTTTGATTTCATAGTTCTGCCTCTTTTCTCCTGCAGGATGGGAGCTGGTAGGATATTGATAAAGGGAAAAATAGGTTCTATACCTCTGCCAAGCTCTACAGAAACAGTATCTCATGGAAATGATGTCTGCTTTCAATACTTTTGTCTGCAAAAAGAGGGCCCAGTGTTCTGTCCTCAAAGTGCAGAAGCTAAATCATTGCTCTCATTCAGAATCAGAAGTACTTGGTTAGTTCTGTCCTTTCCAGGCAGATGGGCCAATCCCGTTTCTAACATTGTGCACCACTTTCACTGATGCTGATGCATATTAAAAATCTCCCCTTTTAAAGCTTCTGGGCACATGGTCCTCAAAAAAGTCTTTTGTCTGTACTGTAGTGCTTCTTGAGCTGGGTACAGACTGGTCTTCCCTGCAAGAATCACGGGTTAGCTACAGCCTTTGTGGTATGTTAGTGTGCAGGAGACTTCTTGCTCATCCTGGTCAGAAAGCAGTTGAATTTTGGAAACAGTGGCATCTCTGCAGAGTAACTCCCGTTGTTCTTCATCTATTAGGAATACACCATGATATGGCGGGTCCCCTCAGCAGACAATTTGAGTTAACCATGAGTGAGTGCTGACAGACTCCATTCTCACGCCTATATTCTACAGATGGAGTTCCCCTGTTTCCGCCAACCCTCCAGAGCAGGTACTGATCCTGGCCTCCTCTAGATGTTGTCCTCTTGGTTTCTTCGTTCCCGAGTCTGCAGAGCAGGTTTTAGACCGTTCCCTGTCCCGTCCAGCCTGTAGCCTGAGAACAAGCAGGAATATTCAGCCTGAGTGAATATTGACAGCTCCTTTTCACTGGATGCTTGTGCTATTTGTCCCTTCTGTTTTGATTGCTGACCAGTTTGCTGGCTTGTGCTGCCCGAAATGCAAGGAAAGAATCTAGGCTGTTATTTGGGGATGCAGGAAGCCCTTGCCACACTCAGGATTTCCCCCTTTCAGATCAGCTTGAGGACCTCCATCTGGTCTTGACTCTCCCAAAGGCTTCTTTCCCATCACTCTGGGTTGTGTTATTAAACTCTGTGTCAGGCCACACGAAGGACACCAATTGCCTCCCCTTTCCTCCTAGCAAGACCTGCAAGCACAGCCCTATTGCCTCCGTGGTTTAAAATGCCAGCCCTGTCTTATCGTATCTGTGCTCCCAGCCTTGTGCTGGTCAAGCCCTCGTTGGAGGTGCAGGTGATTCCCTCAGGTAGGAGGGAGTGCATCGAGCTAGGTTGAGAACCAGGAGCTGTGGCTAACAAACACACACAGCTACTTCTTTGATATCTTTATTTTTCGCACATTTGAGGTCAAGCTGATGTAGATGAGCTCCCTCTCCCAGAAATCTCGGTTCATACTTTCAGGGCAAATTGGGAAGACTCACGTGCTTTGTTGCAGATGTTCTCCCTTCCCTGTCCCATTTCCTTTTCCGCCAGAACAAACATGTTCCAGGGCTTAACCCTGACTTTTTCAAAAGGACGATACCTGCTCTGTCCTGCTGGATAGCAGCGTGTGTTGGCTTTCCTCAAACCACAGAACACTGGAGAATCCGAGCGCCGTATACTAATGGTTTCTAGCGCCCTTTCATTTTTACAGCAAGACAAAACTGTAGAGGGAACTTCCTCCTTAGATTTGCAGCCACGCAGAAAAGCTGAGAAAGTTTTGGTGTGGTGGTCTTAGATATTTTTCCAACTGGATCCTGTGGTGTATCCTGTGGCGCTACTACTTTTGAAGTGCCTGTGTTTGGGTCTGGTGGGTGAAGGACATTTGGAGCTGCTCTGTCCTGTTTCTCACCAGGAGGGTGTGCACTGGATAATGGTGGCCAAAAGATTTGATCTCAGTGTGCAGAGTGAGGATGCTCCGCAGGGTTGGAGTGTACTGAAGGAGGTGATTGGCAAGAAGCTTTTTTCTTCCATTTTTAACTAATCAATCCTAGGTCTTCTTAGAGTAGTTAATTTACTAACTGAATGCAGATCGTGAGGCTATTCCCCTACTATGAGCATACTAGAACTCTGAAATATTCTCTCTTCAGGTATGATGTTTAATAAGTGTTTTTGCCAGGAAAATAAGCATTGCAGATACTATTTTTTCCAAGAGGAGCCAGGAGAGCATCTTTCTCAGGTGTTGCTTGAGCTGGTGTTCAAGAAGAAAAATTAGATCTGGAGTTTTCTTGGTGGCTGGTAATGATCGCATAGTGCTCCTTTGCAGTTGTTTCCATGTAAGGTTAATTTTGCTGTTCCCTCACTTCCCTCTTCTAAAGAGCAACCCTCTTCTCAAGATAATTAGTCTTACTTTCTGTAAATGAGCTCTGAAACTCAGGTTGAATTCCTGCCCCCATCAAGTGAGAAGATTTCATGGCATCCTGGAACAGAGTTGGGGAAAAAAAGAGGAAAATAAAAAGGCTGTCTTAAAGCTCGTTTAAATCTACAACCCAGCATTAAAACTTGATTGCGTCCTGGGATTGCAGAGAGAGTGCCTCGTGTAGAGAATTCTGCAGCATTTTTTCCCTTTTAGACTCAGCGAACTGCTGCTGAGCGTTGCTGTCTTGAAGGACGTTCTGAGCAGGAAGGTTTAAAGCTCATGAATACGGGTTTCAGACTGCATTAGAGCTTTCAAGTTCAGGCGAGCCGCTTAGAGGCGAGGACTTTTGCACTGGCAGAGGGCACGGCCTTCGCCGTCATGAATCTACACCGTCAGCAGTTGTGTAAGCTGGGACATAGCCTTTGTTAACATAGGGACTTCCCAGGTTAATGAAAGAAGTCGAAGGCTCTGCAGCAAGAGTGATTGAATTGCCATGCTATGCAGGGCCCAGCACCTTAATCTTTTCTAGTGCATCGCAAATGACATTCGGATTACTTAAACCGACTGTAACTTAGGGAATCTAGTCCCTGGAGTAGATGACTACATTCAAATACCAGTGTTTTAATAAACTTAATGGGGAGGGATCTATAAATCAGTTCTGTGTTCATTTTGTTGTTGTTTTTCTTACCCTGGAATTGGCTGCATTTGGGGACCTTGAAACGAGGCCAGTCCGAGTCAGAATGCTTACGCCAGCATTACTGGCGGCGTTTCACCTCTCTCCACGGGGTTGGGATGTAGGTTACTTGTCATCCTTGCCCACTAATACCGTGAAAACTGTTTAGAAGGAGGAGTTGTCTTGCCACAGAGACACGTTAGCTGATGTTAGTGCGCGTTCTATCTTGCAGGTTTCTCTGCGACAGTCAGAAGGATTTGGATGAGCTGCTGGACTGCCTGCACCCGCAAGGAGTGAGAGAGAGCCAGCTAAAGGAGCGTTTGGAGAAAAGGTGAGCCTGCTTTGTTTTGGTTTTTACCTTTGTTCCTTGTCAAAGTCAGAGCGTACCCTGGTCACAGTGAACCTTTCCATTCCTGGGGCAGCATTCTGCGTTTCGCTTTCAGGTGCTGAAGAGGGGAGGATATTGAGGATGAGGAATTGCTGGTTTTCTTGGGCAGTAACCTCAGGTTCTTGATAAGTATAAAGCCGTAAACTACAAAGAGATTCCATCTCAGTCTTTGAATTGCTCTCTGCAACTAGGAGGAAAGGTGGTGCTGCTTCATTCACAGAGCCAGAACTACCAGGTGCCTTCAAGCATCTTTCAAAGAATGTTCTCCACTGGTGGAGCATGTAAATCATGATGGATGCCATTGTCACCCCAGTGCCCGCACAGCTCACAGGGCAGTAATCTGCAGGTACTCAAAGGTTGGTTTTGATTTTTCCAGGTATCAGGACATCACGCATTCTATCCATTTGGCTCGGAAGCAGAACTTGGGCCTCAAATCCTGTGACGGTAACCAGGAACTGCTGAACTACCTCCGGAGCGATCTAATTGAGGTTGCAACTCGGCTGGAAAAAGGAGGCCTGGGATATGTTGAAGTGACTCCAGAATATGAAGCAAAAGTGAGTGAATGGGCAAAGTAGTACTCAGCAAGACAAGCTTGAGCAGATACTTTCTGTAGAAGGTCTTGAGTCTTTTGTTCTCACACAAGAGGATCAGGAAAATGAGTTTTCTCATGTGTCCTCTGTTTCTAAACTGTTATTTCAAGAGCTAAAGGATGTTCTGTTCATGGGTACTTCAGCACAAGGAAGTTATTGCAAACTGAAATAGGAAGTTTTAGTGGCCTGGTTAGTTCAGCCTAATTCACGTGAGCATTACTTGTGCACTGAGTGTCTTTAGGAGGGGACAAACCTGCCTGGTTTGGGTAGAGTACATGCTCCTGTGACTGGTGCACGCCCCTCCTACCAGAGGATGGCATTGCTTGGCTTTGAAATGGTTAAAGCTCTTTTTAAGCAGTATCCTGAGTCACTGCAGAGATTTTCCTGTGTAGGTGAGACCGTCAGTGTTAAGAGGAGGAGAAAAGTGAAGTCACTAAAGGAGGGGAAGAACGGCTTAGTGCTTGGTCATTGTGGATTTGGGGGTTTGGTGTGATGGTTTTTAAAGGCATGATGCTTTTTTCTGAACATTTGTGTACATGATTATCAGCTAAGTGTGAGCTCCAGCAGCAACACGCTGATTCCATAGCCAAGCATGGTAGGTAGCAACACAGGTGTTACATGTATGCATTTGCAGGACGTGCTCGCCTAAACCAGGACAAAGAGTAACGTCCAACTGTTGTGTGATCATATGCTCTTCCTGACAGGTGTACTCGCTAGAGAGCTTGAAGGATTTTGGAGAGTGTGTGATTGCACTCCAAGCTGGCGTTGTTAAGAAGTTTCTGCAAGGTTTCATGGCCCCCAAGCAGAAGAGGAGGAAACATCAAGGAGAGGACTACATTGCCAAGGCTGAGGAGATAGACGAAGACAAGAAAATGGCAGAAGAAGCCAAGGTATTGTTCACTTCAGGGCTCTGTTTTCGCCTTGTAATATAACTCCTTCAGCAGGGGCAATACATTTCATCGAGTACTAAATCCTGAGCAGCTTCTCCCTATTTCAAGTTTGGTTTGTCGTTTATGGGGCCAGGTGTTCCCTGTTTAATTTGAAGAGTAAAAGTATCGGCAAAATGAAAATTATCCTGAGGAATTAATTTTCTCTCTGCAAAGTAAATAGATCAAGTCAAATATTTGACTTCTTCACACAGTTCCTCGCTCAAGTTGGGTACTTTAATCAAAACATGTTATGGAGCATTTTTACAGAACTTACCAGGAGTTGTATCTGTCAGAAAGGATTGATGGGGGCTTAATGCTTTTGATCCATAAGGAGGAAAGAAACGTTGAGGTTTTGGTGACTGCAAGGGAGTTAGGTTCAGGTCAATATCAGCGTTAAATGAGAAGAGACACAAGTATGCATGGAGACACCCACGGAAGGTGCACACAGCTGATCTGGACATCTGGTTGGACTTGATCTTAGAGGTCTTTTCCAACCTAGATGATTCTGTGAAATAAGCTGTATGTGCCTCTGGTAGGAAAGTGATATTGTGGGACTCAATAAATAACCTTCCAAATCCAAGCTCAAGGGATGGAGAAGAGCTGCAGAGGATTTGGTAGGGTATTGCAGGTGGTTGAGCTGTGCTGGTGTTTCATCCAAAGAGGGACACTGCTGCTCAGGGCCTGGATCATCATGTTTCCTGTATCTACAGCCATACCGTGTCATGCCTCACTTTCATCTCATAACTCTAAATGTAAAGGTTTTTCCTGTAGGCCATACTTTATGGATAGCATCAGATTTATTACAATATCTAAGCAGGTGGCAATTTAGCAGTGTAAGCTCTGTATTTGAGCTCTGCTCACTTCCCTACTATGGCTAAAGCTGTGTCAGATCTAAACCCCAAAATTTTATTTGCCTGAAAATTGGGCCTTTTTGATCACAAGTGTTTATTTTGCTTCCCCATTCTACCTTGGAGCGTTGCTCTCTTAATTACCTGGTTTCGGAGCATTGTTTGTTACAGCCAAGCCAGGCTTCTGGAGAGTGCTTCATTCCAGCAATGGCAGAACTTCCAACTACAGCTAACTAGTTAAACTGGAAGTGCCTGAAACATCCTGATTTGTACTTTCTCCTCTCAAAACCAGCTGGAGCAGGAGGATTTCTGAATACTGCTGGGTTTGTAATCGTCACTTAGGTACTTTTGATTTTTTTTTTTTTCTAGTATTCCCCAATTAGAGGGTTGCACTTGGATGATCTTGAAGGTCTCTTCCAACCAAAGAGATTCTGTGATTCAGTGTAATGTGACTGAAGTGATACAGCTCAGCCTCATGGGTGCACAGGCACAGACATAAGTATCACCAGTCTGAGCATGCGGTCATGCAGGTCTCCCTCTAACTGACTTTTGTGTTGTGCTGATGTTTCAGGAGCATTTATTTAGGCAGTGCAGTGCTTCTTTATCTGGCTCAGGGTTTTCTAGACATTCCTGTTGGTACGAGCAATGTTCAACTTTTTTTGTTGGCTTTTTGGATTTGTTTGGGGGTTTGAGTTTTTCTTGGTTGTTTGATTATTTTTTTTTGCCTTAGTTTATCTGGAATGAGCTTTTTTTTTGCCAAAGCAGAAAACCTTTATAGATGACCTTGAAGGAGCAGCCCGTGTCTTAGTTATAGTTATCCGATGAAAAAAATGAGTGTTAAGCTTTTAAAGACAAATCTCCTGCATAGGCCAAGAATTACGAAGTCTTTTAGAGCCAGGACTTCACCAAAAGTACAAAGCAGGTAAAATCCAGCATAGCTGTACTGGAAAAACACACTTTGTGTACTTCTGGACTGTAGGAATTGCAGTCCTGTGGTACGGTTATGTGTCATTTTCCCTGTGCGGATCAAGTCATGGCTTAATAGGCACCCGTTTGCTGACATAATTGTCTCTGCTGAGGGTTCCTGCTGGCTCAGCTGCACAGCTCAAGATCACCCTGCTGAGTGGCACAAGATTGCAACGTCGACCTTGCTTATGGCTGGTCCTGAAAAATCGGCCTTGAGCCTCTGTGTGTGTGTGTTTGAACGTTCCCATTTCCAGCAGCAGTAGCACTCTGGACTATCCCAGAATAGGACAGGGACTGTGTAACCTCTTCACAGCGGGATACTGCAGTGTAACTGCCTGAGCATGGGTAGGTTGTCCGCCCTGGATACTTGCTGTCAGCGGAAGAGTCTAGGCGGGGAGGTCAGTCATTGCCTGCAGGCGGTATCTCAAAGAGCAGCTTCGCAACCAAGCTATTACTGCTTCAGGGGAATCTCTGTCATCTCAGGATACCAGACAAGATCCTTTCTAGCTGGAGATTTGTCCAGCTTTGCCAGAGCAGACGTTTTCTGTCATTCCGAAGTTGAAATGTGGCTGACATCTTCTCCTTTAGTATTTGCATGGGATTTTTTATTTGTTTGTTTTCCCTGCTAGACTACTTCTCTCCAGTCAGGAGGGTATTTAAGTAACTTCTTTTGCTCTCCTGTTTTGCCTAGTTGGCAACCTGAACTCCCTTGATAAATGGTACTGCTAAAATGCCACAGTCTCATGATGCTTGGGAGGCAAGACTCAAAAAAAATCTGTTAAATTCCACAGACTCGGGGAGAAAAAAAAAATCTTAAGCAAAACTTGCCAACAGCTTTTGCAGATTTATCTTGGCCCAGCAGTTACTCAGTATGTTAACAGCAAAACCCATGGAACAGTTACTTGGAAAATCAATTACACAGTATGTGGAGCACCTCAACAATGTTCTGCAAAGAAATAGCACAGCGCTGTGTAATCCGCCACGGTAGGCTCTGCAGGTTTCCGTTTGTCTTGAATATCTCAGGCTCTGGGATCCACACTAGCACCGGCAGCAAGGATGCTGGCATTTGAGAAGAGTTTGTGTGTTTTTGCAAGCATCTAATATATGCTGTGCTTCCTCAAATTCAGGCAGAGGAGAATGTGCAACTCTGCAAAAACTCCTGGTTTTGTTTGGCTCCCGAATTGCTGTCAGCTGCAGAGTTTAGATTTTCCCATCTGACACTTCACTGTTTGTTTTTTCATTCTCCTGGGGTAGAAGAACATTAACTTGAGTCCTATTATGTCCCTGTCATGTCTAGACCGTCACCTCATTGTTGTAAAGCAAAGGATTAACATCGGAGTGGAACATGCGGTGGCTCTGGATTACTTCTCTGTTCTGGTGCATTTCCGATTTACCGCAACGTTGTTTCTAAACCTCCAGAGCTGAGTTTGAGATTTCGCATGTGGCCTGCTATGTGCCGACTCCAGCAGTGCAAAGCTCACGTTTAATGCTTTCAGCCCCCTACTTGCAGCTAACTCTGGGATTTCACACGTGCTGAGGTCATCTGGTCTCAGGAAAAAGCGAGACTGGTTTCATATTTGGGACTCCAAATGCTTTGCCTGTCAAATCTGATTGTAGTTGATGTCATGGTCCCCTCTTTGCCAACTGAGCAGCTCCAAGGAGGACCAGGAGGACCAAGGTCTTGCTGCTGGTCTCTGTGTCTCTGCGGTACCCACTGGAGGGCAGCACAGGCTGCTCCAATCCGCCCCTCTCAAGTGGCGCTGCCAGCTGTCTCCTGACTTTCATCCCACATTTTACAGTGCTAGAATCCTGCCTTTTTATTTTCTTAGCGTGGTGATTATTTGGGTTAGACTTTCAGAGCAAGAATTCGGTGGAGTTCACGTAGGTTGTTTCAGCTTGGCTGTGAAATGCAAAAGGGCTCTACTGTTACGAACAAACTGCCTGATCCAGTGAGGCTGGTTACGGATAAACCACAAACAGGACTGCTGAGGCTTGGGAGAAGGAAAGAAATACAGAGTTGAGCTTTGGTTATTAAGGGCCCCAGCTAAAGGATATCAAAACATCTTCAGACTGTAGCGAGCTTTGTCTGTGTGCTCTGTTGTAAGTTGTTAGGTCTGTCTGCAGGTTGCTTCAGCCATGGAGAAGTGGAAGACAGCAATCCGTGAGGCCCAGACCTTCTCCCGTATGCACGTGCTGCTCGGGATGCTGGATGCCTGTATCAAGTGGGATATGTCAGCAGAGAATGCCAGATGCAAAGTGTGTCGCAAGAAAGGTATGCATTCCTGCTCCACCACGCCTGCAGAACACTCGGACGCTGTCACCTCTCCATGCCCTGCTTAGGCAGCGTGCCCTTGTAGTCTGTCACTCTGTCTTCAGCTGTATTTTGAGTTTTGAATGTCAGGATTTTACAGTCAGAAGTATTTGACCCTGACTGCAATAAAACCATTTGTACGAAATCAGTACACAGTCGTGCAGAACATTGCAGAGCTGCTATCCCCTGGATATTTAGGGTGCTTGGGCACGAGTTGTCTACAGATCCTTCTGGGAATGCTTGTGCTACTGCCCGTTCCCTGGTTTCAGGTTAGAGCTGGAATGGTCTTTGGGTCTCTGAGCCTCGTCAGTTAATCCTGTCTTTTCCAGAAGGAGTAAGAAAGGAGAGGTTGGGAGGGTTTGTTAGCATTTATAGAAGAATGGGAGAGAGTGAGGTGGGATTTTTTTGAGGCTAACGTAGGAGTAGAAGTGCTCAAAGAACTGGGAGTAAGGCTGGGGAAGTAACCAGAAGGGTGGTAGGGGGGTGGCAAGGGGCTGCCTTCTGTCTGCGCTATAGGGTGAAGGGCAGGAGAGTCTTGCAGGCAGAGGGGGCAGTAGAAGGGGTGTCACCAGTGCCAGAGTGCTAGGATTTGTTCTGCCATAACCTCTCCTTTTGGATGGAAGCCTGGAGGAAAGAGCTTGGTAGTACATTCTGCCTCATCATGTGCTTTTTGTCTCACTTGCTGTTTGCTGAAACCCTAGTGGGAAATGAGGGCAGGCAGACCTCTGGAAGAACGCTGGGCCACTTTTGTTTCCCAAAAGGCTACGCCATCCTTCTCTGCAAAGAAAGAAGGGCTGATTTGGTGCAACGTCCTCCCTTCACTTTGGAGCCTCAGGGGTGTTCCCAAGCAGTGCAAAACTGTCCTGTCTGTTCCTGGGGTGGGGATTCTAGGCAGATATAAGAAGGGGCTCACCTGAGACTAACAGGTGATAGTTTCACAGAATTGAAGAACTGGGACATTAGAGAAAGAGACCTGCTGGCAAGCTCTCTGCGCTTTTCTTTTTTCCTGTTCAATAAATGAAATAGCTGGCTCAGGACTGTCCCCTCGTTTCCCTGCACCAGTGAGGAGCACAGAGAGGCTAGTTCTGCTGCATGCTGATGTTCTTTGTAGACTTGCTACCTTCAGTAGAAAGCAGATGCTGTGCAGGTTGCCCAGAGTGAGGCTAGAATAAGAATAGCTGTGGCCATAGCTTCTTGCCAGGCTCTTGAGCATCTTTGCAGCATATTTCTTTTTCCCTGTGCTTCGCTTGACATCTAGCCTGGATAGAACCTATTTGGCAGGTTTCTACCTTTGCCACAAGTGACTTTGCATGGATTTGTTTGTTTGTTTTTAAACTCTGCTGGTTTCCGCTGCAGTGGTGGAACTGCGAGGGAAGAGTCCCTGCTGTCAGAGGGTACTTTGCACCTTTCTCTTGTTTTGTCCTCACCTCCAGCACTGCAGCAGCTTCTGCTCCTCGGGTTGAGCGAGGCTGCGGCGCTCGTTACAAGTAAGCTGCCCTCTCCTAGGTGAGGATGACAAACTGATCCTATGTGACGAGTGTAACAAAGCCTTCCACCTGTTCTGCCTGAGGCCGGCGCTCTACGAGATACCAGATGGCGAATGGCAGTGCCCAGCGTGTCAGCCTTCAACTGCCAGGCGCAGCTCCCGAGGCAGGTGAGTGACCCTCCTCTCCTTGGCGTCACCACTTTCACAAGACAACCAAACCAACCTGAAACAAAGCAGAGCCCCTTTAAAAGATCTGAAACAGCCGAGTTAACTCAATGGCTCTGGAACAATAGCAAAGCAATTTTTTCAGGCTGTACCTGTGGCACGTCTGTGTTGTACTGACCCATGGCAGCTTCAAGAGTTCTAACGAGTTAACACGTTAAACACACATGAAACATCAACCAGAATCAGATGCGCTTCAGGGCTGTTGTTTCCTTTGAGCGGCTAGTTGGGGATTTGCTTTTCCACGGGGGTGTCGTTGGTAGCATGGCAGCTCTGCAGTCCAGGGGGCTAAGTTCCTGTGGTGTTCTGCTCAAGTTAGAGCAGACATCACTCCAGGCTGCAGCTCAGCCCCTACTGTGCTACCAAAAATCGGACTACAAAATGCCACTCTGATACTTCTGTGGACCCGATAAACCTTAACAAGGCAGGAGAACCCTACAAAGGGAACATGATTTGAGGAAGAATCAGAGTTGTTCTGTGCAGCAGGAATTTGCAATTGCCTCCTGACAGCGAAGGGTTGAGTAGTTTTCTGAGTTACAAGCTGGAAGTTAAATGCATGTGAGATGTAATTTTGTGGTTACAACTTAAATCCTCTGCTCATGGTGACTGTGCTGCATCTACCTGCTCGTGAGCGAGGCGAGGCTATCAGGTGGCATCTGGAGCGTAAACAGTCAACAGATCCTCCCTTCCAGAGCCTCGGCACAATACGAGCTGTACTCGCTTGTGCCGCGCAGGTGGCGTACGGCCTAAAAAGTATTACTTATTCCCTGGGCACCTATTTAAGAGTTCATCAGGCTTGTATAAAAATGACAGGGCTTCCACGCAGCTGTTGGAGCCTGAGATCATGGTTCCTTTGATGTGGCAGAGTCACCTGCAAGCTGCTTGGCTGCTGGACAGGAGCCATCAGGTGGGGAGCACCTGCCTTCTTATCTGCTTTCTGCTCTTGTCTTCCCGGCTGAGGCAGGAGAAGAATGTCAGCCTGGGAGCACTTCTACCTCCCACCCCATACTGTGGGAGCCAATTCTTATTCCTTTTACTGCTCAAGAGCCTCTTTTCTTTTTTTTTTCCAGAGGGTTGGGACTCCCACGACAGCTTTGCTTTTGTCTCCTTTTGCCTACGCAAGCTGGTTTGTGCTCCTGGTTTTGTAATGGTTTGAAGGCTTTAACAGGCAGAGGCGGGAGGTCAGAACTGTCCTGGGCAGGGATTCTCTGTGGCTTCTGACATCAGCATGTGAGAAGCCTGATGCTCTGCTCGCTCATCAATACAAGCTTAACTGTGACTAATCCTAAATGAGGGCTGTTTTCTGTAGCCCAAGTAACGTGACAGTGGAAGGAGATAATGGGAAAATATCCTGGCAGAAACAAAAAAGACCCCCCTGCCTTTGAAACTCCTTAGGCCAGGCCTGTGGACCTGGGTAAAAAACAGCAGCACGTCCTCTCGGGAGGAGTAATTGTGGAGCAACCACCATCTTAATACCCGTTACCGCATGGTCAAGGTGCCTAGAACAGCAAAAAATGTTCAGATTCAGCTGTTAGGGATTTTCAGCCCAGATGTTCAGACAATAGCCTGGGAAGTGCCCTTTATAGCTGGAGCTACAACTTGATACTCTCTGAAATGCCGTAAACTGCTTCAGTCTGAGACTGGGTTTTTGCTTTGCAGCGAGGTGCTCAGCAGCTCTCTGCCCGGGATCAAACTGGACAAAGGGCCCAGGGCCACTGGTGTGCTGGCTCTGGTACAACAAGTGTGTTTACCTGCCTTACTCTAGGAGCTATGCAGAGGATTCTGATGAAGATGAAGATGAAGAAGGTGAGGAAGCTTCTGATGAACCAGATGCTGAGGAGGAAGAGGAGGAGGAAGAAGATTATGAAGTCGCTGGGCTGAAATGTAAGGCTTTGACCATGCAGGAGAGTAACAGAAAATACTAAGACTCTGCTTTTGGTGTCCGAAGTATCAATGTTATTTGGGACTTGTGCTTTTCCTCACGCAGAGCAGGCTCTTGCTTGGAAGCCATGGGAGATGTTGCAGGGGAGGGCTGTGGGTGTGCTGTAGGTGACGTGGGGAGCTGGAGTGAATTCTTGTCCCTTTGTGATAGGGTCAGCACTAGCAATGGTTGAAACTGCAGTGAGCACTCCCTCACTGCCCACTTGCTCCCCATGGGACGCTGCTGGGACCATTAAGAGTGCTCGGAGTAGGGTAGGGTGAGTCAACAGCATTACCAGTTACTGGTATTTGCAGTCTCTGCACCTACTGCATTTGGTGGTGAACTGTTAATAGAAGCTTACGGAGCTTTAACCAACCGCCTTCTCCTTGGGGGTTTTTTTTCCCCCCCCTTCCTGTCAGTTCATAACCTCTAAAGTGCAGGATTCCCAGGGATGTGGCAAGGAGGCATTTTCACGCAGCAGGACTAACGCTTCCTCTGTGGGGAGGCGCAGTCCTCGAGGTGTAGCATGGCCTGGACCCCCAGCACCCCCTGGTTGCATACGGAGACCGCTTGGGATGCGCAACTGGCTCATTCCTGGGCAGCTGAGTGGAATAAAAGAGCGTTTTCTAGACTAGTCAAAGGCTGCTGCTCCACTTAGCCGCTGTTTAGTATGTGCATCCGCTTTGTTTTGAGGGCAATTTGACTCGGTCTCCTTTGGGCACCGTGATGCACTGAAAAGATCAATCTCGGAGTGGCACGCTGCCAGCATTTGCTTTCTGTCAAAATGCCCTTGACTGTCATCAAATGAACTTCAGGCTGTCTTAACCAGGGCAGATGGCGGAATGCAGAGACTGGAACCCACAGGATTATCCCGTGTTCTTTCAAGGGTTTCCATCCTGGTCCATCCGCCTTGATTCCCTTGCTTTATTCTGGTTTCAGGGATGTTCACTGATACCCTGGCTGTGTACACTGCTTGTTGTTCTGCGCTGTATCCATGTCCACACTTGGAGCGTGTTCAGCCTGTGTTGCATGGCCAAGGCAGGACCCGAGCCAAGGTTTCCAAACAATAGCAAAAGAGGGTTACAGTCACTAAAAATAAAACACTAAATGCAACCCCTGGTTTTAAAGAGCATTAACATGGAAAGGTCACGGTGGAAAACTTTTGTTTTAATAGAGAAGTCCCATTAATCCTCGCGGCGTTTATCCTGAGGGATAGAACCTAGAATGTTGGATTGTCAGACATTTAACACGTGCCACACACTTGACACACAAGCAGAGCGACAGCAGGCAGACGGCCCACTGCCCCGACACACGCTCCTCGCGCGGGGGGCCCGGCCAGATGATTTATTGGACAGGGCTGGATTAGAGGCTGCAAGATGAAGTGCTCCAGCCCGGTGGATGCAGCTTGCTCAGCCGCTTGGGACCAGGTGGAAGGAGCTTGGCTGGGGAAGAAGAACCCGACGCGTTTTCCCGATACAGAGTGGTCACAGGAGAAACTTAAGAGCAGGGAGCATGTCAGCACACTTGCATTTCCATCAGCGGGGAGCTCTGACAGGCAGACTAACCGACAGGCAAGGGCCGTTCTGGGGTGTAGTGCAGCAGCCACCCCCTGCCTGATCTTGGGGAATAAAATCCCATTGTTTGCCACTTGCAACACGTGGAGCAGCTCCCGGCTGCGGTAACTGGACACTCCCCCTGCACACAGTTTACTTTTTGAGGGGGGTTAACAGCTGCTTATCCCCCTGTGTGGGTTGCTTGGAAAAGCCACCAGTGAGGAGCAAGGGGGCAGCAGGAACTCCTCTCCCACTTGGCAAGTTTCTGCTCCCAGTGCTTTCAGAAGGGATGTTGCAGTTCTCTTTGAGGCAATTGTCTGTCCATGCATTGCTTGCCCTGCCCTCCCCTAAGTCTAGATGCGTCAGGGTCTCCGTGCTCAGGTCCACAGGCAGAGGAGCTGCTGTGACAGCCCTAGGCGAGCTGTACCTGTCACCAAGGAGCTGGAAGCTCCCAGGTCTTCCTCAGAGCTGAAGGGTCGGCCAGTGCTGTTGGCCATCCTTAGCAGAAGGCTGTTGACAGACAGCAGTGGCCTCTTCTGGGACAGGAGGCGAGAGCCCAGCTGACATGAGCATGTGCTGAGTGAGAGGCTGGGTCACAGAATCCCAGCCTGGTGGGGGTTGGAAGGGCCCTCTGGAGATCAGCTCCAGCAGGGTCCCCCAGAGCAGGGGGCTCAGCATTGCAGTGCCTAGGAGCATTTGGAATCTCGCCAGAGAAGACTCCATAACCTCTCTGGGCAGCCTGGGCCAGGCTCCAACACCCTCACCCCAAACAAGTTTCTCTTCCTGCTCAGATGGAACCTCCTGGGTTCTGATTTGTGCCTGGTGCCTCTTCACTGGGCACGGCTGAAGAGTCTGGCCCCATCCTCTTGGCCCCGACCCTTCAGCTATTGATCAACATTGCTAAGGGCCGTTGCCGTCATCCCTGGGTTCGCCAGCTCCTCTGTGCTGCTCTGTCTGGCTGGGCAAAGGGCTTTGATCTTGGTTCCCAGGTTAACCTGCTCCTCTAAGCCCACGGCTTCTGTGTTTCAGTGAGACCCAGAAGAGCAGCCCGCAGCAAGCAGAGCATGGCCATGTACTCCTCGAGGCAGGGAAGGCACCAGAGGAAGAAGTCGTCGCTGCACCCCACGCGGGGACCCCGGCAGCGGGCAGCGCCTGTCAACGGCGCCGACATCGATGAGCTGGTAAGAGCCAAATCGCTCCCCAGAGGCTGCTCCCATCGTGAGTTACAAACCAAGCAGGTGTCCCGCTCCATCCCCTCCCCTTCCCAGAGGAATACCCGGCATCATGTTGTGGAGCCCGGGCTGGGCTGGGGGCGGGTTAACAAAGGAGGCGGATCCTGCAGCGCCCGCTACAAACGGAGCGCAGATATGCCAGGCATCTTTCCCCAGCCGCTTTCACACATTGTCCCCCTTGAGTAGCAGGCGGCCTGCAGCTTGTTAAAGGGTTTTAAATAGTACCCATATGTCTCTGCAGAGAGGTGGGGGGACCAAGGGGGTCCTGGATGGTCAGAGAATGCCAGCAATGTTGGACCCTTGCTCCCTCAGCCTTGGCCGTTTTCTGACAGTTGTTGTGCGTATGGTCGCTCCCCAACCTCCAGGATGTAATTTGGCTGGTTTAGGTTTCACTTGACATTTAAAGAATAAAACCGTGTGCTCTGAACAGAGCGAGGGGGTGTGTGTGTGCTGCGCGGGGTGGAGCCGCAGCGGGCTGTGCTTTCTGTCCTGGGGAGGGACGCACCACAGGGGACACGTGAGGATACTCTAACCCTGTGGCCCATGTCACAAGCTTCTGCTAGATCCGCCGTCTGCCTGCTGACCAGCACTGGCACTTCCCCTGAAGGGAAGTTGTAGACAGGAGGGCGCTGGCCTCTTCTCTCAGGCAATTTGTGACAGGACGAGAGGGCACAGCCTGAAGCTGCACCAGGGGAGGTTTAGCTTGGATATTTGGAAGCTCTTCCTCACAGAAAGGGGGATAAAACCCTGGGATGGGCTGCCCAGGGAGGTGGGGGAGTCACTGTCCCTCGAGGTGTTTAAGGCCAGACTGGATGCCACACTTAGTGGCAGGGTTTAGCTGATGTAGTGGTGGTAGGTCATAGGCTGGACTCGATGATCTAAGAGGTCTTTTCCAGCCTTAATTATTTAATGATTCTATGGTGTATCCTGTCACTCTTCCTGAGTGGTGTTGATCATGGTCTTTGAGCTCACTGCTTCTTCCTCTGGGTGTAGGTGGGCTGCCTGGTGGCTCTGCGTTACAGATTGGAGGGCAACCAACCCAGCAAGCCCAGCACGGGCTGCTGGAGTCCGGCTTAGAGGGATCTTCAGGTGGGGAGCAGCTGGGTCAGGGTCTGTGACTAAACACTGACCTGGGCAAGAGGACTCTGCTAGGACTTGCTTGTGCTGGGAAGGGACTGAAGCTGGCTCAGGAGTAGTGCCCTGTGTAGTGGAGCCTTCCTGTTACCTGACATACCCTGAGCAAGGCTGCCTGGGGAGCAGAACCTGGGGCTGTCTCTGTGCTGCTGCCGATCCCCGGGCAGATGGGTGACCCTGGGTGCAGCTCGGCAGCACTCGAGGCATCAGCTGCTCCCTGCTATTTCCAACCCCCTGCTCAGCGCCACAGCGTCAGCACAGCAGCACAAGCACCTTCTCCCTCTGCCTCTCGCTGCTGCCTGCCTGCCAGGGGCTCAGAGAAGGCAGGGAGGGGGGATTCACACCCCCTGTTTGCCGTCGTTTATTCTTTGGCTGCTTGTTTTGACCATGTTGTCTTTGAACCTGCCTTGAAAAAGCTGGCTGCCCCCGGAGAAAAGGCAGGCTGCTGGCGAGCTATTCCCACCAGAGCTGCGGGACGGGGCTCCCGTTCGGTAACTCAAGCTGCTGCTGCACGTCTTGGCTGTTCCCATCAAAGGTCCTGCAGCAGAGCAGTTTGCCTCTCGGTTATTGTGGAAGACGGCTGCATTTGAAAGACCAACTTTGTTTCTGCAGCAGTACCGCGTAGCCCCAACCGCCGAGACGACTAGCTCGTGAGCGAGAGGATTGGGAAGCTCTGCTAAGAACCAGCTTCTTTGGCCTCAGAACAGTTGGCTTGAACGTTAAAGCCCCCGTAGTGGTTCCTTCCTTTTAACAGCATCCTTTGTGTGGGCAGGTCCTTCAAACAAAGAAGACGGCGCGGCGCCAAAGCCTCGAGTTGCAGAAGTGTGAGGAAATCCTCAGCAAGCTGATCAAGTACCGCTTTAGCTGGCCCTTCAGGTGAGGGCAGGTGGCCTCCTTCTCCTCCTCCGTGGGCTCAGGACTGCCTGCGGGCGGTGTGTAGGTGTGGGCTGGCCACGCTGCGGTCCTGCCGGATCCACTCGCTGGCTGCGAGACCAGGATTTCAAAAGCCAGTTACGGATGGGAAGAAAGGGAGCGAAGCTGCTTCAGAAGAAGCCACCACGCTCTCAGTCCTCTGCAGGACTGGAGAGGTGGGGCCTTTCTTAGGTGGCGTGACAGAGGGTGGTGGGTCACGGGCCAAGAGGGGCGGCTGGGGTGGGTGCTTTCTGCAGCCCCCTGGCTTTGCAGGGTGCTCTGTAGGTGCACAAGGTGGCCATACCTGCTCCGTGCCAGTCCTCTGGAGGGCAGGACAAGCTGCTGCTGTCCTTTCTGTCATCGTGCTGTGGCCACCATGGGGCTGTCACATCTTCAGCAGTGTCGGGGGGCTGCCAGGGCTCATCGCGGGAGTGCAGGTCGGGGCTGCCGCTGGAGAGAAAGGGGGTGGGGGCGATTCCAACTCCCCTGCAGCTGCCTGCGGCCGGGGCCGACGTTTCCCTCCCTATCTTTGTGGCTCTTCGTTCGGCAGGGAGCCAGTGACCACGGAGGAAGCCGAAGATTACTTTGAGGTCATCAGCAACCCTATGGACTTCCAGACTATGCAGAGCAAGTGCTCTTGTGGCAACTACCGCTCGGTGCAGGAGTTCCTCTCCGACATGAAGCAGGTGTTCTCCAACGCCGAGCGCTACAACCAGAACGGCAGTCACGTACTGTCCTGCCTGGAGAAGACGGAACAGTGTTTGATTGACATGGTGCACAAACACCTGCCCGGCCACACGTATGCGCGCAGGAAACGCAAGAAGCTCTCCGCCAGGTGCCAGGGACTGGAGGAGCAGGAAGGGGACAGTGAGTCAGAGCCCCTTGAACATTCCCGGGGGCGGAAAAGGAAGAAATGAGGGATGGGGAAACTCGAGGGGGAGAGCCAGAGCTGGAGTAGGCCTTCTGGTGCTGCCGGGCAGCAGGATGGGTTGTCTGGAGGGAGCTGGGAAGCAGCAGGCACTTCTCTATTAATCCAGCCTTCCCTTTGGCCCGTCCTGGTCTTAATTTTTTCTGCAATTTCCTCAAGCATTTGGTCATCCGTGGAGCGAGCAGAGATGACTGACTGCTTCCTGCAAAATCCACAAAGCTCCTGATGAGTCTGTCCTGCTAGGAGGGGAAGGTTGGGAGGCAAAGGGGAGGAAGGCCTTGGCCAAAACCTGGAGCAGGGGGAGCACGAAGCCTGCTCCAGCTCCAGCTCGGGGCGCTGTCGGATGAGCCACTTCCTCCCCTCCGCGAGCAGCCAGCGCCGGAGCGCGGCGGGGTCTCTGCCGTCTGCGACGTGAAACCGGCCTCGAGCTGGGGCAGGGAGGGATCGGATTGCTGCACCCAAGGAGGACTGGGCGCCATCAGGCCAATGGGCTGCTAGTTCTTGTATGTATATATTTATATGGTGTTCATTTGGAGCCCCCGCTGACGGGCTGCGCAGGGCGAGCAAGCACTTACATTTATGGAGCTCCGGCTTTCACCAGCATCCTGACACAACTGGCTTGGAGGTGCTCTCGCTTTCCCCCCGCTTCTCCGTCCGCTCCGGGAGCGGTCTCTGGAGGTTGCGCTCCGAAGAGGGGGGTTCTGAGCTCAGCTCTTTGATGCGTACACGGCGAGGAGGAGGCCGTTGGCTTCTCTGCTCGCCTTGACCAGCACCCAGTCCCGTAGCCCTTTGGCTGAACCCAGTGCCAGAAGCATACTGGAGAGCGTGGCTTTCTGCATGCCCAGTGGGGGAGCTCCAGGGCGAGGGGGGAGCAGCAGAAACATGTTCTGTGTAACTTTTTAAATTAATTTTCTAGTTCAAAGTGGCTTGTTTCTAGCTGTGATCTTGTACAAAGAACACCTTGTAAGATACCGTTGTCTTGCTTTGGCACATGTACAGTTTATATAAAATCGTGTTTGCTTTATATTTCCCCCCCCTCCTCCTTCTCTTCCCCTCTTTAAAAACTCGTTTTCCTACCAATAGCTGGAGTTGCACTGGGGGATTTGTTGTCGGGGGGAGGTCTCCCAGTCCCTCTCTAGCCACGCTCTCACCATGTTTTATAGAAGCACCTCCCCTAGCTCACCTCCCGCGTGCTCCCCCCGCGCAGCGAGGACCGTCCCGCGCCGCCTGGCAGCCCCATCCTGCTGGGAGCTGCTCCGCCGGGGGGTCCTGCCACCCGAGATACCGACTTTTCTCTAAGAAAAGGGTGTGGTTTTTTTTCATCACCTCTCCCCTTTCCATCACGACAGGTTTTTTGATCATACAATCAGGGCTTGAACTTTTTATTCTAGAAGTCGTCCGTTCGGAACAACCCAGCCACGGGGGCTGCTCTTTATGCTGCTTTTGTAACAGAAAAGCAAAAGCAGCTGAGGCGGCTCCGGAGATTTGAGAAGAAAAGAATGATCGATTTAAAAATTGCAGCCTAGTTTTGTGAACTCTTTATGGTTTGGGGTTTTTTGTTTTGTTTTTGTTTTTGTAACAGGTATTCATTTTCCATTCTGGACTCTCGGTGGCTGCAGAGACCAGGCAGGTTTCCAGCCGCTTCCCTCCACCCCTCTCCCCAGCCTCAGCTCCCCGCCCCACAGAATAGCACTGACGTTTGTATTTCGCACGTCCCCTTCCGAGGCTTTGTTCGGTCCCGTTCCTAGAGAACCTTTTCTGCAGGTCCTACACGGTGAAACCTTTGGAACTGTACGTTTTTTTAAAAAATAAATAAATGCATAAATAAATAAATGTCATTTGGGGGTGAGGGAGGGGGTTTCTGCTAAGGGCTGTACTTGTAATAAATCGGAAACTTAAGAATAAACATTATGTACTTGTGTTTGTAAAACCGGCTTGTAGCGAGTCCTTCCTGTGGTTGAGCGGGGCTGGCTGGGGTGTCTCGCCTCTGCCTTCCCCAGAGCCTCCATCGGAGACGATGCCGCTGCCTCCTGGAGGGAGATCGGAGCGGCGGAGCAAGGGAACGGTGAGTCTGGGTGAAGAACCATCTTCTTGGCCTCCTGCTTGGGTTTGGAGATACCGGCCCCTGGGCTGTGCCTGAGTTCCCGGTGTAGTGGCCAGGCTGGGTTGTATCCTCTGTGGCCGGGCTGCCATCACCCTCCACCCTTCTCGCTGAGCTGTGCTGGGCAGAAGGTGACGTGCTGGCCTGGACCTGTGCTCTGAGCTGGGCCTGGTGCTCTGAGCTGGGCCTGGTCCTCATCCTGCCCAGAAATGAGGGTTGGAGCCATTAGAATGTCTTGCCTTGCTCTGTTGATGGGCGTTTTGCAGCTGTGGGGGTTTCCTGGGTATCTTCATGGTCCTCGTGCTCAGGAGCTGAGCTGGGACTGTTCCAGACAGGTCCAGGCAGAGGGAATGAGGGTTGGACANGGTCCTGCCACCCGAGATACCGACTTTTCTCTAAGAAAAGGGTGTGGGTTTTTTTCATCACCTCTCCCCTTTCCATCACGACAGGTTTTTTGATCATACAATCAGGGCTTGAACTTTTTATTCTAGAAGTCGTCCGTTCGGAACAACCCAGCCACGGGGGCTGCTCTTTATGCTGCTTTTGTAACAGAAAAGCAAAAGCAGCTGAGGCGGCCCCGGAGATTTGAGAAGAAAAGAATGATCGATTTAAAAATTGCAGCCTAGTTTTGTGAACTCTTTATGGTTTGGGGTTTTTTGTTTTGTTTTTGTTTTTGTAACAGGTATTCATTTTCCATTCTGGACTCTCGGTGGCTGCAGAGACCAGGCAGGTTTCCAGCCGCTTCCCTCCACCCCTCTCCCCAGCCTCAGCTCCCCGCCCCACAGAATAGCACTGACGTTTGTATTTCGCACGTCCCCTTCCGAGGCTTTGTTCGGTCCCGTTCCTAGAGAACCTTTTCTGCAGGTCCTACACGGTGAAACCTTTGGAACTGTACGTTTTTTTAAAAAATAAATAAATGAATAAATAAATAAATGTCATTTGGGGGTGAGGGAGGGGGTTTCTGCTAAGGGCTGTACTTGTAATAAATCGGAAACTTAAGAATAAACATTATGTACTTGTGTTTGTAAAACCGGCTTGTAGCGAGTCCTTCCTGTGGTTGAGCGGGGCTGGCTGGGGTGTCTCGCCTCTGCCTTCCCCAGAGCCTCCATCGGAGACGATGCCGCTGCCTCCTGGAGGGAGATCGGAGCCGCGGAGCAAGGGAACGGTGAGTCTGGGTGAAGAACCATCTTCTTGGCCTCCTGCTTGGGTTTGGAGATACCGGCCCCTGGGCTGTGCCTGAGTTCCCGGTGTAGTGGCCAGGCTGGGTTGTATCCTCTGTGGCCGGGCTGCCATCACCCTCCACCCTTCTCACTGAGCTGTGCTGGGCAGAAGGTGACGTGCTGGCCTGGACCTGTGCTCTGAGCTGGGCCTGGTGCTCTGAGCTGGGCCTGGTCCTCATCCTGCCCAGAAATGAGGGTTGGAGCCATTAGAATGTCTTGCCTTGCTCTGTTGATGGGCGTTTTGCAGCTGTGGGGGTTTCCTGGGTATCTTCATGGTCCTCGTGCTCAGGAGCTGAGCTGGGACTGTTCCAG
Organism: Todus mexicanus; assembly: GCA_013389965.1. Lineage (NCBI taxonomy): Eukaryota > Metazoa > Chordata > Aves > Coraciiformes > Todidae > Todus > Todus mexicanus. The sequence goes on along the minus strand of WEIS01009056.1, from coordinate 20,961 downwards.
ACAGGTCCAGGCAGAGGGAATGAGGGTTGGACATGAGGATCTGAAAGATCTCTTCCAACCAAACAATTCTGTGAAAGCCACTGATGGGTTTGAGGGCTCAAAGGCTCTCAGCGATGGACAGATGCCGCTTTCCCCAGAGCAGCCTCGTCCCATCTCCGCAAGAGCTGGTTTGTTTTGCTGGGCCTGTGGCAGGACCTGGGTGAATCGGGAGTGTCACTGGAGCTGGGACGTTTCCAGGCTTCAGCCCGGAGCCCTCACAGCAGCATCTGCTCCAAGACCTTTGGGGAGATTTGCTTTTTATAGCAGCCCCTGTGCGGCATCGGTGTCCCGGGCAGGGGCTATAAATAACCGTCCCCACGCCTGGCAGAGCGCGTGGGGCTGGGGGGCGGCCGTGGCCCTGCTGCCGTGGGGCTGGCACGGGACAAACCCTGGTGGGGCACCTGGGTTCTGGGGTTCTGGAGAAGGCCGTGGGGTGCAGCGGGTGAGGAGCCTTGGGCTTGGTCCCTCCTTGGTTACCTCAGGACTTGTCGTTAATTTTAGCCCATTAATAGCCTGGGTAACAGGATTTTTAGCACATTGCCAGAGCACAGCGACTTCCATTCTGCTACTCAGAACCTGGAGGGAGCGTCCTGCCTTGCATGGGGGGGTAACCTCCGCAGCTCAGCGGCTGCTGAGGGACACGAGGCTCCACTTCTCCATGCAGCTGGACCTTGGGGTGTCCTGAGCTCGCTCGCACCCAAGGGCAGCCCCGGCTCAGCCTCTGCTGCCAGCCCCTCCTGCTGGCACCGTGGCTGGGGGGGGTTCCCCTGTGGGGCTGGGGCAGCGCTGAGCCCCTCTTGCCCCTTGCCAAGGGGCTTCTCCAGCCCCCCCAGCCCTGCTGGAGCCAGGGTGGGGGGACATTGAAGAAGGCTGAGCCTCCCCAGAGCAGGGTTGAAAGCAGCGGTGACAAGGGCCCAGCCGGTGTCCCTGGCACCGAGCCCTTCCACGGGGCACCCTCTGTGGAAAAGCTCTGCCTCCCCAGTAGGACCAGTTATTCCCAGCAGCTCGGGGCTGGCTGCCGGAGCCGGCCGGGCTGCCGGGGCTGATAGCGCGCGGTGGTCGGGCGCCGACGGCCCCGATAGCTGGGGCCTGGCGAGACCAGTTATCTGGGCAAGCGCTCAAGAGGCAGCGAGTTCCTTGGCAAGTGCCGGGGTGCTCAAGGGCAGCGTGTCCCCAGCACCGTCGCTGTGCCACGTGTCTGGGCAGGCGAGCCAAAGGTGCGCCGAGCTGGCTTAGGGCTCGGTGCCGCGGGGCTGCCAGCCGGCACCCTGGGATGAGGGGGTTTGGCTCACGGGCTGTACCCCTGGCACAGGGACACAACCCCGCGCCCCCTCCCCGGGCAGCCCACGCCCTGCGCTCTGCCCGGCTCCCCGGGCTGGACTTTGGAGCCTGTCCTGCAGCCAATGTTGACTCTCCTGCCCCAGGTCACGGCCCTTTTATCTGCCCAAACAAACTCTCCCGGGGAGCCTGTGAGGCTGCGACACCCCCCCAGTGCTGGGGTCCCTGCTCCGGCACCGTCGCCAGCCAGGGCACTGCTGACCTCCCAGCACCCCAAACTGGTGTGACCCCCCTCCCACTGGCACCGTGTGGGTGGTGGGGGCTCCTTTGCACCTCGGCTGCCACAGCAGCTCCCAGCAGAGGCGAAGGCTTTTCTCAGATCAGTCGCTCAACTTCTCCCGCCGTCCCAGCACCCACGGGGGTGGCGGATGAAAGGGGCTCTGCTGCATCAATCACGGCAGCACAAAGCCGCGGCGCGGCGGCGGGCGAGGGGCCACCGAACCAAGCTCCCGCCGCCACCTCTGGGCTCAGGGCAGGGGTCTGGCACCTCTCCTTTGGCTGCAGCCCCGACATGGGGCTCCGAGCCACAAGGACTTGGCTGGGGCGGGAGCTGAGGTCTCTCAGCGCAGGCAAGCAGCGGGTGTTAATTCGAGTGCCGAAAGGAGGGTCCCCCGCCGGCCTGTTGCTCTCTGAGCGAGAGGGCCGGGGGGCCCCAGAGCCCCTCACTGGGGCCCAGCGCTGCCCCAGCCTGCATGCTGCCTAATTAACTGCTAATTAGATGATGGAACTCATCTGAGCATCACCAGGGCTGCCTGTGTCCCTGCCCACAGCCCCTCGCTCACCGCGGGGACCTCTCCCCCCCAGCACTGGGAATCCACAGCACATCCCGGGGGGCTTCCGAGAGGAGCCGCCACGAGGTGTCCGTGGGCTGGGTGGGCAGAGCCCCCACCACGGAGCCCCCGACAGAGCCGCCCTGCCCAGGGAGGACGGTGGCACCCACCACACCATCGCTGCCCACCTCGCAGCCCGGCCAGGACACCCCCGGCTCCCCCCGCCGGGCTCAGCCACACCAGCTGAGGCTTGAATTTCCCTCCGGACAATGGGGAAGGCAAGCTGGGATTGTAACCGGAGCGGGGGGGATAAATAAAGCTGCCCAGAAGTTTCCATTACCCGCACCTCGGGCTTCTGCGTGGGACATCAAAGCTGAGCCCTCTCCACCTCAAGGTCCTGCCCCCTCCCCAGCCCATCACCCCGGCTCCCGGCCCGCTGCGCCCGGGGGTGCTGCAGCCCCGAGCCCCCTCGCCTGGCACCGAGGCCCCGGCACTCGATGGCACCGACACAAATCACCTACAGAGCGCCGAGTGGAAAAGATGATTTGTTAGCCTGACAGCACAGGAAAACCCTCCTCCTCCTCCTCCTCCTCAACTGGGAGGCAGCGGGTGCCAGAACCAGCCCCGGGGAGCCCCCAGCACCACGCTCCTGCCGCTTTGNGGGGGGGTTTGGAGGGGGAGGTGTCCCACGGGCCTCGCCACCCCAAACCAGTGTGCGTCCCTGCTCCCGCCACCGCTCGGCCCCTGCCCTCGCCCCGAGCGGCGTCCCCTCGCCCCTTACCCGTGAGGCCGGCTTCCCCCGGCGCGCCGTCCCCTCGGGGAGGGGGCAGCCCCGGGCTCTAGACGTGCGTCGGGTTGTCCAGATACGGGTCCGTCTTGGTCATGTGCAGCATGACCGTGGGGGCTTTGTAGTGACAGTGCACCCCGCCGCAGCTCACCCCGCTGCACGGCTTGCCCCTCGTCCTCACGCCCAGCTTTCTGTTGCAAAGGCTCTGCCAGGTCTGCAGCGTCTTGGAGCTCCACACCCACACGCCGCTGGTGATGCCCACCACCAGCGACATGAAAATCTTTAGCATAAAGACGGCCACGGTGGGCACCGAGGCCTCCAGGGAGCAGTTGGCGGCGCGGCGGCCGGGGAGGTGCAGGCAGCCGTGCTCCAGGGCCCTGAGGTTCCAGTAATCCACGTTCAGCCGCTCGTAGAAGTAGCAGACGATGACGCAGGTGGCCGGGACGGTGTAGAGGATAGAGAAGACCCCGATCTTCACCATCAGCTTCTCCAGCTTCTCCGTGTTGGTGCCGCCCGTCTTCATGATCTTGCGGATGTGGAAGAGGGCGACGAAGCCCGTGAGGATGAAGGAGGTGCCGATGACCAGGTAGCAGGAGAGGGGGATGAGAACGAAGCCGGTCAAGGCGCTGACGTCCATGCTGCCCACGTAGCACATCCCCGTGAGCTCATCCCCCGCCACCTTCCTCATGGTGAGGATGACGATGGTCTTCATGGCCGGGATGCCCCAGGCGGCCATGTGGAAGTAGCTGCTGTGGGCCTCGATGGCCTCGTGCCCCCACTTCTTCCCGGCGGCCAGGAACCAGGTGAGGGTGAGGACGACCCACCAGAGCGAGCTGGCCATGCCGAAGTAGTAGAGGATGAGGAAGACGATGGTGCAGCCCGTGCTCTCCAGCCCCTCCTGGATGATGTAGAGCTCGCCGTTCTCCCGGTCGCAGGCGATGTTCTCGGCCCCTGCCACCGAGCGGATGATGAAGGCCACGGAGTAGACGTTGTAGCACATGGAGAGGAAGATGATGGGCCTCTCGGGGTACTGGAAGCGGTGGGGGTCGAGCAGGAAGGTGAGGACGGTGAAGGCGGTGGAGACGAAGCAGAGGGTGGACCAGATGGCCATCCAGATGAAGGCAAAGTCCTTATCCTCCCGGGACCAGTAGACGTCCACCCCGGGGGAGCACCTGGGTGCGCAGGACAGGCTCTTCTCCACGTACTGGAACTTCTCGGGGTTGTCACAGGCCCCCGCGCCGTTGGTCCCCCGTCCTTCGGCGGTACCCGGCGGCCAGGGCCGGGGGGCCACGGGCAGCATCCCCTGCCCCTTGTGCGGCTCGGCGGCCGAGGCGTTCTCGGGGGCCTCCATGCAGAGGGCGTTGGGGTCGTTCTTGGTGGGCAGCTTGGCGCAGTCGAGCGACTCGGGCCAGCCGAAGTTGAACTGCTCCATGATGGGGACGCACTTGTGGCGCGCCTGCTCGCACATGGGGCGGCAGGCGGGGATGCTGGCGCTCACCTGGTCCGTGCACATGGGCGCGTAGAGGGAGCAGAGGAAGAAGCGCAGGTGGACGTGGCAGCCGTACTCCACCAGCGGCGCGAACTCGTGCAGCTTCAGGGCGGCTTCGCGCTGGCTCTCGTGGCCCAGCAGGTTGGGCATGCGGGTCAGGTTGTAGCCGATGCCCCGGCACATGGGGATGTCGATGGGCTGGCACCGAGCGGCCCGGCCCCGCGGGCCCTCCAGCCCCGCCAGCTCCAGGGCTCGCCCNGGCGGGAACGGGATGGGAAAGGGCACCGGGACTGGGGCCTGGGACTGGCACCGGGACCCGGCACCGGGACTGGGGTTGGGATCTGGAGCCTGAAACCGGACCAGCAACGGGACTGGGGCTGGGACTGGGTCCCGGAACCGACACTGGGACTGGAAAGGGGACTGGGACCAGAATTGGGACTGAGACTGAGATTGGGACCCAGAATCAGCACTGGAACTGGGACTGGGACTGAGACTGGGACTTGGACTGGGGCCCGGAACCAGCACTGGGACTGAGACTGAGACTTGGACCAGTACTGGGACCAGCACTGGGACTGGAGTTTGGACCGGAATTGGGACTGGGACTGAGACTGAGACTGAGACTGGGACTAGGACTAGGACTGGGACCAGAATTGGGACTGGGACTGGGGACTGGAACCAGCACTGGGACTGGGACTAGGACTCAGACTTGGACCAGCACTGGGACTGAAACTGGGTCTGTAACACAGAACTGGCACCAGGACCAACAGCGGGACTGGGATCGGGATCCAGACCCAGCCCTGGGACCCAGCACCAGCACTGGGACTGGGGCTGGGACTGGAACCTGGAACTGGCACCAGGACCCAGTACCAGGAGTGAGATTGAGCTCCGGAACCAGCACCGGGACTGGGACAAGTACGTGCAGTCACATATGCACCCAGATGTGTACACAAGGACACAGACATGCACACACATTCACACGTGCACTACCTGAAGGGAAGGTGTAGACAGGAGGGGGAAGGGCTCTTCTCTCAGGCAATTTGTGCCAGGACGAGAGGGCACAGCCTGAAGCTGCACCAGGGGAGGTTTAGGTTGGATATTCGGAAGCTCTTCCTCACAGAAAGGAGGATAAAACCCTGGAATGGGCTGCCCAGGGAGGTGGTGGAGTCACCGTCCCTGGAGGTGTTTAAGGCCAGACTGGATGCCACACTTAGTGGCAGGGTTTAGCTGAGTGGTGGTGGTAGGTCATAGGCTGGACTCGATGATCTAAGAGGTCTTTTCCAGCCTTAATTAGTCTATGATTCTATTCTATGATTCTATGTACACACGAGCACACACACATACACACACCTACACACATTCCCATAGCTCACACACACACACACACACACACACACAGAGACATGCACATGCACCCCCAGCCAGGCACAGCACCCCCGTGGCCCCGCACACACGAGCCCAGCCCTGTGCACTGGCACAAACTGGAGCTGCCAGCCCCCAAAATCCAGTGTCCCGCTCACAGGGCGACATCACCCGTGCCAGGGGCAAGGGAAGGCTGAAGGTGCCTGGTCAGACAAGCCAAGCATGCCCAGACCAGCCTTAAAAACACCCTGGGGGTGGCAGCAGCCCTGGGACAGGCTTTGCTGCCCATGCCACCTCCGCAGGACGCCACCAGCTGCCCCCCACGCCTGGGACCTGCCAAGCCCCCATTTGAGGCTGTGGTGCCAGCGCAGGGTGCTCCGAGCCCTCCCCAGGACCCATTTGTGACGGGAGAATCCAGCCTCTCAGCCCTCGCAGCGACAATTCGGGCACCCAGTGCCCGTCCCTGGCAGCGGTGGGTGCGGGCACGGGCTGGCGCCGGGGGGTCCGGGCACCGCGCCGTTCCCAGGGATATTCCTGCAGCCCCTGCCATTTCTTTAATAACAACATAACAACCTGTCAGCGCGGCCCAGACCTGCCAGCCCCATCCCGACACCCCGGCCCGACGTGATTTCAACAGCCCCGACCCGGCGCTATGAGGAAATTCCTTGGGAGCCACTTATCGGGCGCTGTAACGGTGCTGGAGATAAGCCCTCGCCCTGGAATTTCCCTCTAGCGCAGGGTGACTGCTTGCCCAGCTCTGGGAAAAGGGTTACTTGGGGATTATTTTTTTTAGGGTGCTTTTTAAGGAGGGGGATTTTGTCACGGGAGGAGCAGAAAGTCCCATGTGCCCGGGTGACACGGAGCAGCAGGTTCCAATCACGCTCCTCCTCGTGTGCTCCAAGAAATAGAATATTTAAGGCTGGAAAAGACCTCTTAGATCATCGAGTCCAGCCTATAAATGAGTGGGTTTGAGGGTACTTAGTGCTGCAGTGCAGGTTTGGGGGCAAATTGCCACCCAGAGATGAATAAAATCACAGAATCACAGACTGGTTTGGGTGGGAAGGGACCTGTATAGCTCACCAAGCCCAACCCCTCTGCACCGAGCAGGGACTGGAGCGGTTAAAGACCATGAGCTCAGCCACGGAGGTGTCTGGAGCAGCTGGGATGGAGGTGGCACCCATGGGGTGCTGACACCTGCGACTGGGGCAGGGTAGGACATGGAGGTGCCAGCCCCACCATCCCAGCTTGCTCCTGTGGGTGCCCTCGTACCCGCCCCAGCCCTGCCACCTGGGTTGCAAAGGGTTAAGAGGGGGGGGGGTGTGGGTGTGCAAACGCACAAATAAATGCCTTTTAATTTAATTTTGCTTTAATATGTAAAACTGTTGCTCTTGGCAGGAGGTGCCGCAGCTCAGCCAAGAGCAACACGGGGATTTTCGGAGTCAAGGGGCTCCTTCTGGAGCGGCCGCCCCTCACCTCTGCCTCACGGGCCTGGCTGGCACCTTGGGGTGCTCCTCCCAGACCCCAACTCCATCATCCTTGGGGTGCCCAAGCCCTGCCCAAGCCTCAGGGAGCTGCAAGTGGGGACAGCAAAGGACCCCCAGAGCCCTTGTGGAGCTTCGCTCCACCCGCAGCGGTGGGCAGGGGGGTGCCACCAGCCTCCAACCCATGGCCGAGTCTTTCCTTGCACCATTTTCTGTCCCTGATGAGCAGCCACCTGCCCTGCCCTGCCCAGCCGTGTCTGCACCCCTGGGGTTCAGCAGGGCAGGGACGGCTCGACACTCGCCACCGGCACGGGGACATCGTGCCCGTGCACAGGAGCCGAGATCTCCAGCAGGTCTGGAAGCCTCGCAGTGAAAACAAGAACACCAGGTAGAGCAACAGAGCAGATTTACGGCCTTGGAAGTGGCCCTGGGCTGGGAATCCAATATCAATAGCTGGAAGAAAGAGCTCACAGAGGCTGCACAGAAATCCTGCCCGGGAAGCGGCCAGGCCGGCGAAGCAGGGCTGTATTGCAGGAGCCCCGGAGCCTGTGGTTCCTGGCAGCAGCTTTGCCCCATTTCCTTTCTTCCCGTCAACAGCGCTCGCAAACCTGTGCGAGAGCCTTGGCGAGGGGAGGGGAGGAGAACGGGAAGGGCCACGGCTAGAGAAAAATCCCCCCCCCAACATCCCCAGGGGAAAGGGAGGCTGCAGCAATGCCCCTCTTGCCTGGCTGGGTTTGGACCTCCTTGGGTCGTGGGGTCTGGGTGATCCCCCGTTGGCACCAGCGATGGGAACAGCCCTGGTGGGAGCCAGGGAGATGGGGAGAGGGTGATGGAGCAGAGGAGGGAAAGATGGAGCAGTGGAGGGGGTGGTGGAGGTGAGGAGGGAACAGTGGAGTAGAGGAGATGGTGATGGAGATGGGGAGGGGGCAATGGAGCCAGGGAGGGGGTGTTGGAGCAGAAGANTAGGGCAGGGGATGGGGCAGTAGGGCAGGAGATGGGGCAGGAGGGCATGGAATGGGGCAGGAGGGCAGGGGATGGGGACAGTAGGGCAGGGACCCACCCTCAGCGGTTCCAGCTCCCCCCAGTGCCAGGTTTGCAGGCAGGGAAAACCCAAAGAGCAAGGGCAGGCCACTGGCTGTGCCCAGAGAGTGAACCCGGGCTCGGTGGCATCCCCTGCTCTCCCTGCCAGCCCGGAGGGAGGCCGATGGCACAGCCTCGCAGGGATCCGGGGGGGATAATTTTCCCTTCCTGAAGAATTTCCCAGGAATAGCTGGCGCGAAAGGCCAGCGGCTTGGATTTCAAAGGGATGCTGGTGCTGGGGCCGGATGGGCTGGCGAGCAGGTGGAGGGGTCCATCCTGGCAGCACCCTGGGCTGGGCACCCCGCAGGGCTGCGGGCTGGCCCCTGCCCAGCTGGAGGGGCAGCTGCCCCCTGCCCAGCCCTCATCCCCCTGGGGACATCACCCAGCGGGTGCACACCCACCTGCAGCGGGTTTTGGTGGGTTCCCGGGGCTCTGCAGCGTGTGCCACTGGGCCTGGTGACCCACTGCTGGGTGGGCACGGCAGCGTCAGTGGCACCAGGCAAGGCAGAGAGCGCTGAGCACCCCAGCCCCATGTCCCGGGGGGTTGCACTGGTCCCCAGCCGGGTGTTGACACCCTGTCACTTGCTGCTGAGCCACTCGGAGCCTGGCACGTACCCCCTGAAGGACAGGACTGTCCCCTCCTTCTCTCACCCTGCTGCCGTGTGTGCTGCCACTGCCCTGGCTGGCACAGCACTCGCTGGCACATTCCCCAGTGGTGCCAAAGGCTCTGCAGGGTCCCCGAGGGGCTGCCAACCCCCTCTCTCTGTCCTTCTATCCAGGTCAAAACCTGGACCCGATCCCCCCATCCCAGGGAAGGAAACGCTTTCCCAAACACCCCGTGTCCCTCGGGGCAGTGGGGTGACCTGTGGGGTACCACAGGCTCCCCAGGCCACGACACCCCCGTCACCGCAGCGTTGACGTGAAGCGGGCAGGAGACACAAGGCACCGCGCACGTCCCCAGTGCCCCAGGAGCCCAGGGAGCCCGAGGGACCCGCACGTGGATGGGGACCACGTGCAGCCGTGGGCCTTGCGGGAGGAGCGCACGAGGGGAGCCCTGCCTGGGAGCACAGCGAGGAGCTGCTAGGAAGGGATGAGAGGGGGCATTGGGCAGCCCCTGCCACCTCCCCTGCCGTATTTCAGCCCCCTGCCACCTCCCCTGCTGTATTTTAGCCCCTGTCACCTCCCCTGCTGTATTTCAGCCCCCTGCCACCTCCCCTGCCATATTTCAGCTGAGGAGCACGGCTGATGATGCAGTTGCTGGCACCGCTAATGCTTGCAACCCTCCAGAGGGGCTGGGACACATATCCCTGGCCTTGGGGACCTCTGCCCAACAAAAAAGAAACTGGACTGAGCCACATCCTGCCCCCAGCCACCTCACTCACCCCTACAGACCCCTCTAGGGGCAGGGACAGCACCCAAGTGAGCCTTGGCAGCAGATGTTCACTCTGAACCCTACTGATGGCAGCATCTGCAGTTTGCAGCAGCTGCCTGATGGAGGCGGGTGAAGGGCTGGAGCTCCTTCCCAGCTGCCTCAGCCCTGGGGCCAGCAGGTCATAGAGCTGCCAGACCAGGCCATGGGGCCACCGTCTGCCCCCCAGCTGACCTTCAGTGCCCACCCCTGTTTCCTGACAGCCCAAGGACGGGCAGAGGAGGCACCTTGTGCTGGGAGCAGGCTCGGCGGTGCTCCCAGCCGGCCTCCCAAGCCAGCACAGGAGCCTTTTCATCCCCAGCTCCTCCACTTGCCCCAAACCGTGAAGCTTCTTCCCCAGGACACCCCACGGGCAGCGGGTGTCGGCGCTGGGTCCCGGTGCAGGCACGGACAGACACACGGCCCTTTCTTCGCCCCTCGGCCCCGCGCGCGGCTCAGCGCTGGCAGGCGGCTCCGTGCCGCACAATGCGCCTCCTTGTTCGCCCCGGCCCAGGCCCGGCTTGCGGGGAACGGCAGCGAATCGCCTCCATTTCCTGCTGGAGTTTTATTACATTCACCGTATAAATAAATAAATACGATCCAGAGGAGAAGGGGAGAACCACGGGGCAGCCTGGAGCCAGGCAGGACGTGTGCCGGGGCTGAGCCCCACGGTGCTGGAGCTGGGAGCACCTCGGGAGGGGGTCAGGGAGTCCAGGGATGTCCGTGCTCCCCGGGTCTGCACCAAGTCCCTCCTGTCTCTCCAAGAAGCAGCTGAAATCCCAGAAAGTGCAACCCAGGAGGCAGCTCCGCAGCCCCTGGGGCTGTTGGAAGAGCCCAGCGAGGGGCTTGCCGTGCTGGACACAGACCCCAGCCGCCAGCACTGCTCCTTAGCTGGAAGGAAAACCTTCCCCCAGGAGATGTGGGAAGTGTTGGAGCAGCCTCAAGCCCTGCTGCCCCTCAGGCCAGCGCTGCACGCCCCCATGGCCTGGCAAAAAGCTCCTGCATGCCCAGCCTGCTCCTGTGCACCCCTCGTGCCCTGCGCGGTCCCCTCTGAACGGTGCCGTGGGCCAAGCGCATCTGCACCGGTTCCAGCTGGTGAGGAGGGCTCAAAGGATGGACCTTGGTAGGGTTGCGTTTCTTCTGCTCTTCCCAGGCCCCACATCAGTCCATGTTCAGGTCCCTGTCCTCTTTCTGATGGTTCCTACCCGAGGTTGGGTCACTTCTTGCTCTTGACAAACCAACTGGTACCAGCGTCCTCCTCCCTGACTCGGCTCCTCTTTGTGCACCTCCCTCATCTCCTCTCCACACGGAGCACACGATGAGACCATCACTTCTAACCTGCCCAGAGGAGCAGCTCCGGGGGCAAGCTCTTCAGCCATGTCTCTAATCTCCTCACCAGGCTGTCGCCATCGTGCAACGATTTCCATCGCAACCTCCACTTGGGCTTCTCTGGAGAAGAGCTGCTGCAGAAAGGACCCAAATCCCCCCAGCGTCTTATTCCTACAAGGGACAGACGCTGACACCCTGGACGAGGCAGCTTGAGGGACACCGAATTCTGACAACTTTGGGGCAACAGATTGTCTGCTCTGCTCAAGAAGAACCCGGAGCCCTTCTGCCCCACTGCCTCCCACCGCCCGCGGCTTTGGACTTCATGTCCAAACGAGTGTTTGCTGATGGGTCACTCCGCTCCTCATCATGTCTGGCCGGTCAGACAGGTTCTTACAACCCTGAGTGATCAGCAAACGCCTCTCGCCTGCCTGGCACCCGCCTGCAGCCCCACGCCCCACCACAAACACTGCACTGGGAGGGCTGGACCCGATCCCAGTAGAACCCCTGGGAGAGACGAGGTTCAGGCACGGGGAATCCAAAGCAGCAAAGAACGAAACCCAAGGTGACCCAAACATGTCCCAGACAAGCAAGGTGAGCTCCTCACAACCCTGCTTAGACCAGCCAAGGACCACCCCGGCCGCCCCAGCCACCTGGACACCCCATCCCTCCAGAGCAGCACTGCTGGGTGCAGGCAGGCAGGGATGTGAATCCCACCAGGGGAACGACTTCGCTCCTGGAGTGGCACCAGTGTGACCTATTTCTAGCTTAAAAACATCCCAACGCACAAAGATCTCTGAAAATACTGAAGAACGCAAAGTCTAATCAGTAAAACACCCGCAGCGCCGTGGTGGGTGAGCCGGCTGCCTCCTTTTCTTTCCCCAAAACTATTTTCACGAGATGGGGCAGAGCTGCCTTAGGTCCGTCATCATCATCTTCATCATCACGGCACCGAGAGCTCAAGACGGCGACTTGGAATGGAAACCCTCAGGTATGTCAAACCAAAATACTATTTACCGTTCGCTTACTAATCCTGTTCTCCTCCGGGGGGAAAAAAACACAAAGCTCCTGTATTTATTCAGCAGAACTCAGCACTTTTGGGTTTTGCTGATGGTGCCTAAATATAGTTTGTGAGAAACAAATAATCTTTCAGGGATTTCTGCTCCCTCCATCTCTCCAACCACCTTCCTCTAAAGGTCAGGAGACCGCAGCGAAGGTTCTCGCCCCAGCTGGCAACTCCTGCCACTTGGGCACGAGTCCTCAGCTACGAAAAGGTGGGGTTTTTTTTGATGTGTCCCCAAGCCTTGAGGTAGGTCACCCACCTCCTGGGCTCCTCCAGAAGTGCTGGGGGGTGGGCTGGGGGACAACTCCGCTCAGTCCCTAATCCCACCTGGTCCCTCTCTTGTCCCTGAAAAGGGACCAACCTTCTGGGAACTTGCCGGACCACTGGAGGAGATGAGAAAGGCGACGGCTCGCTCGCTGTTACTGGTCAGCATCTGGAGATCATGTTTCATTCCAGAGCGGTGCCAGACCGTGGGTCCCAGCTCCGTTGGTGCTGCTGGATGTGCCTGAGCAGCTGGGAGATGCTCACTTCTGCCAGACACAGCGAGGGCAGGAGAGCCACTGCCCAGCGGGACCAAGCTCTGCGGGAGGGAAGAGATGGAGAGGGCTGTGAGGATGGGACAGGAGAGAAGAGGGAAGAATGAAAGGGTTAAAGACAGGGCCATTCCTGATCAGCAAGAGGAGTCCGTCTAAATATTTTCAGAGTGTAAAAACTGAGCCGAGCCTCTTCCCCTGATGTTCAGCCTGCATGTCCTTGCCCTCTGTCTTGTCTCAGGGTACCCTGAGTTACCTTTTCTCCCCCTCTCCATCCCTCATCCTCTTCCCCTGATTGGTGGGCAAGGAACCAAGGGCAGGGAGCTGGTGGTGGCATCGCCAACCCTCGATACTTTCAAAAACCAGGACTGGAAACCAAACGTGCCTCCAGGTCTGCAGAGATGTCCTTGCTGAGGTGCAGCACGGCAGCGAACCTGAGCCCAGCCCCACGCTGCCTGGCCTGGAGGGTCCCCTGGCAGCCTCTGAGCCCACCTGGAGCGGGCAAGGCAAGGTGGTGATATGTGTGGGGCGCTGCCCTGCCTCCCCACAACCCCTGTCCCTGGTTCCAATAAACCCTGGGAGGGTCCCCAGAGCCACAGGGGTTTGGTGCGACCACATCCACACATCCCTCGCGCCATCCAGCAGAGCACGGCCTCTGCCCCGGCAGGCGCGTACCGTCCCAAACACCCTGGCAAAGCAAACCCTCCCCTGCCGGCCCCACTCACCTCCCCTCCCCTCCTGGCTGCCACATTTTCCACCCTCGCTGCAAGCTCTCCAGCACAGGAAAATGTGAGGCCATGGAAAACCAAGCCGGTCCCCGGCAGCTGGGCCACCTTCCTTCTCCTCAGCCCCTCCGTCTCGCAGAGCACAGGTTGCCCAGCTCCTGGCATCTCTAGTGTCCCACCCTAGCTGGGCCGACCACCCCTCCTGACCCCCCGGCAGGACCCCGAGCTGCTTTTGATGCTTGCTGAGGGTTTCGTGGAGCTCCAAAGGTAAGCACGCTCAGGAACGAAGGGTCAGTGCTGCCAGCAAAGCTCCTCTGGTTTCCCCTGTGTTAATCCAAGCCCAGGTCCTACACAGGCCCATCAGATCCAGCCTTCACGGGCAGGACTGGCCTCAGCAGTGCAGAATCATAGAACAGTTTGGGCTGGAAGGGACCTTAAAGATCATCTCATTCCAAGCTCCGTGCCCTGGGCAGGGTTGTGCAGCACCCCTGGAGCACAGGGGGGCAGGGAAGCGCCCACATCTCCCCTCTGGCCTCGCTGTGGGGCGCAGAGCTGGGAACCCTCCTTTCCCCACAGCACATCCAGCATTTCTCACTCCCCAGCTGGGTCAGGATCCCACCCTCAGCTTTCAGTCCTATTTTAAAGCAAAATTAAAGCCTCCTTTCGCTCAAGTCTCTCCACAACCTTCTCTGGAACCCCTTGTGTGCCGGGCGTGGTTCCTGCCTGGCTTTACGCAGGAGGATGCTCCTTACTGGGGGAGAGGCAGGGGAGACACTGGGTACACAGGACACGAGGTGTGCGTGGGACGCGGGGCCCCGGGAGCCTCAGCCCAGCCCTGCCTGCACTGAAACAACTGCTAATTGTTCCCAATTAGGGCCAGGTCTTGAATACTCATCAGCGCAGGGCACCAGCCCTAATGAGTTTCACAGGATGAGGAGGAGCGGTGGCAGCAGAGCAGGGGGAAGGTGTCCCCCCGTGCTGTGACCGGCTGCCTTTGGGCAGCCCCAAAAGCCGGCAGCTCCTGGAGCCGGGGCTGCAGGGACACCTCAAGCCTAAGGAACAACCGGCCTGACCAAGCCATGGGATCTCCACCAGCCTGAGCCAGCCAAAGGATCTCGCTGGTTGGGCTGAGGACACCTGAGCAAGAGCATCAGGGTGGCTGCAGCCTTGCAAAACCACCCCGATGTGTCAAACAAACAAGAAAGAGCTTGCCTGGGCTGCAGGTGCCCTCTGAGGAGCTCAGGCAAGAGGGAAGCAGAGCTCTTTCCCCAGGACCACGAAGGCTGAGCCAGGCTGGACGCTCTGTGTGTGACACCAGCCCCAGGAGCCGCTCTCTGCTCCTGCTCCAGCAGTTCACAAGGTTTTTCCCAAAGCAGGAGGCAAAACCTCACGGATTTTGCAACACCCCAAACTCCACCAGACAGGTTTGCAGCTGGAAACACCAGCCCGGGGTGCCCGGAGCCCCTGGGGAGCCTCCGCTCTGCCTTAGTGACCACACTGCAAGGTGGGGGGGAGGTGAGTGCACCCCAACTGCCCCATAAGCACGGCACGGCTCCTCCAGCCCGTGGCCACTCGCACCGGCTGGGGAAGAAAGGAATTTCTGTGTAAATCCCATTTACCATCGGGTTTCTCACTTCCCCTCGGGCAGACAATCCCGGCCCTCAGCGCGGCGCAGCGTGAAGGGGCTGTTTAATATATTTTTGGAAGAACGAGGAGGGGGGGGAAAAAAAAAGCCCTCCTCTCTAAAAAGAGCCTCTTTCAGCTAATAATGAAGTGAATATTATATTAAGAGTGAAAACATATTCAGAGGAACTTACAGAGGGAGACAGAAAACCTTTTCATAACACCCTGGCCACAAACACAACTGCCAATTAAACCGGCTTCGCTCGCCGGCCGGTGCCAACACAAACGAGGGGGCAGGGGGTGGAGCACACACCGGAGCCGGCACATTCGGTGCCCGCTTGGGCTCAGCCCTGGCTGGCGGCACCGGAGAGTTTCCGCTCTGCCGATTTCCAGAGCCAGTCATTGAAATAAAAAGGCGCGAGTCGCCTGTTGCCTGCCCCGGTGCGGGGCCACGGGGAGGAGGTGAGGGGCTCCAGCACCGTGGGGATCCTTGGGTCCTGCCCACAGCAACCAGTTCTGCCTCTCCTCTGGTCTGCACCAGGGCGCTGCTAGTAGCAGAGGGGGCACGGCGAGTGGCAGGAGCCCCCAAGAGACCACCAGGATTGATCCTGGCCACGGTGAGAGGCGCTGAGCCACACACACCCACTCCCCAAGGCTGAGCTGCTGGGACCAGCCCAGGCTTGGCTGCCCCACACATCGCACGAAGGTTGAGAGGGGTGGAAGGTGCATCTCCCATCCCAACACCTAGTGCTGGAGGAGGAGACTTGTGACCAGCCTGCAGGGATGAGCTCTGATCCTAACAGGAGGTGCCAAAACCTGGAGCCGAGGGGTTCCCACGTGCCTCGGACATCTGGCCCCACCTTTAGCTCTACCATCCCACGTGTTTTGGTTACCTGCCGGTGATCTCCACCTACCCTTGCCCCCGGCAGAGCACAGCCCACATCACGGTGGGGACACCAACACCCATCAGCATGCTCCAGGGCTTCTTCAGCAGCTGCCACCAGCACAGGCAGCTTGGGCAGCAGGGTCTTGTTGCCTTCATTGTGTCCCTTGGGGTCTCACCGGCACGGAAAGCGCTGCAAGGGGGAAAACAAGCTGGGAGATCTGACCTATGGGTGACATAAGGGGTTGCGATTCACACTTCACATCGGCTTTGTCTTTGTCTTGCAGCCCAAGGAGCTGAATCAATGGGTTGAGGGCACACAACATCTCACGTCTGGGCTAAACACCCACGCCAGGAAAACACCGTTACGCTATCAGATCAGATTTGAATTGAGCAAGCGCTTGGCGAAGCTCAGGAAGCTGCAAGTTGACATTTGATAAACCCAAACTGGAAATACAAGACCACTTTTGAGCCGTAACCAACCTTCGGAACAGCTTCTCCAGGGAGCAAGTTGAAGATGTTTGTCAAACTATTTCATGGGGGCGGGGAAGGGAAGAGGCATTTTGGCCAAAAATAAAAATTCCAGTAGCAAACTTCGGAAAGGCCCAAGTTTTTTGATTAACAAGCGGAGGAAAGCGTGGTTCTCTGTAGAGATTTTTGTCTGTTTTGCTCAAGGACTTGTGTTTCTGTTTCAATGCCAAGGCAAGATCCAAACACATCTTCGATTTTGCCCAGAGGCTAAAAGTTTGTACTTCTTCCTTAAATTAAAAAAAATAAAAAAAATAAAAAAATTTAGGAAAGTCATTTTGGGGGATTATTTGGTAATGAAAATAAGGCAAAAATGCAGCTCAGCAAAGTCCAGATCACCACGGGACGCCTCTCACACAGCAGTGAACTGGCCACGGACCTGGAGACGCGCTCGAGGTCAAACAAGTTACCGAGGGCCTGGGCTGGGCGACAGCTCCGGGAAGGGTTGGTTGCTCCTCCTGCAGCGTGTGCTGCTGGCAGCAGGCAGCTGGTGATGGCATCGGACCTTCCAGAGACAGACAAAGCTCCTTCCAGTGCTGCAACGAACCACCCCACCAACACATTTCTACGCTTCAGACTCAGTGGGCGCGACGCCTTCCACAAAGAGCTTTGTTCCTACAGTTTGGAGAGCAGGAGATCCTGCCTTTGCAAGGTCATCGATGGCCACAGATGAGCCAAGTTTCCACTGCGGATCCAGCCAAGCACCCAAAGGCTGTCGAAGAAATGCCAGCACACCCCACGTCAGAGACCGAGGAGGCTCCAGGAAGGGCACAGCTGTCTCCTGCTGGAAAACTCCACCACCTTGCTGTCTTCAGACCCAACAAGTGGGACACGCAAAGTTCTCTGCTGCTTCTAGGGGAGAGGCATCAGCTTCTGACCAAAGGAAGTTATCAAAACAACGTGTACAGAAAGACACCGATACCCAGACTTAAAGCCCATCAGAAAGGAGCCCCTGAACCACTTGCCTGTGGCCAAGGCATTCCGAGGGAGGCATTGCCACCTAGTGTCGAGCCAGGAAAAAGGACTCGGCAAAGCATCNTCAGCCTGGGCTGATCCCGGGTGTTGCCTCAACCCAGGGGCAGCACCTTGCACTTGGCCTTGCTGAACCTCAGGAGGTTCACATGGGCCCCCTTCTCAAGCTTGCCTAGGTCCCTCTGGATTGCATCCCAGATTGTTCTTAGGGGACAGATGACAAATCCCAAATCCTGCCCTCCTTTTAGGTCTCTCTTCTTCAAGCTAAGCAGCACAGAAGGGTTTGATGCTCTTCTCAGAGACCAAGCTATACTTTCTTCAAAGGCACCGAGGACCCAGAACAAGCAGGCAAGCAGCAGGGTCCAGAAGTGTGATCGCAAGGTGCTGCCAACCCAAAGCTTTCCTAACCTTTCCACACACCCCCTGCTCTTTGGGACATCCTACCAAGAGGGTATTTTATTTTAAGACGCTGTCAAAGCGCAGTGGTAAGGAATCCAAGAGCCATAAAGCCCCTGGCAGAACAAGAACGCTTCAGACATTTCTCTCCTGGCAAGGGGCCACCTTGGATCACCCAGTGACCACAGACAACCCTCCCTGCCCAGCAAGTCAACAACAAGGTATGGAATCATCTTCAGAAGACATTATCCAGCCTAGTCAAACATGGGCAGGGCAAATACCACGAAAACACCATTTCACGTAACCAGGCTCCTCCTCCTCCTCCACAGTTTCTTGTTAGTTTTGTGTTTACCTGCCACCGTTTCACTTGATCTTGGGTTTATGAAGTCTCGGCCACCCCACAAAGTTGTAGGTTCAGAGAGACATGGAGCGTACACAGTGGATTTTGCTCCAAAAGAAAATCGACTTGATCGAAGCTAAAGGAGTCAGCAATACGTGTAAGGGATAATAAACCCAGTGCTCTTAAGTAATCTGAAATTTAGTATCAACATCCACAGAAACATTCTGCCAAAACAAAGAGCATAACAAGCTCTTGCCCAAGAAGGGAGCCAGTTATACACCAACAAACCAGACCCTGTTTCCAAATTCCAGCTCCTTACGCTGAAACAGAGACATTAATCACTCTTGCACAAGAAACTGGCACAAGTCCTGCCAGTGTCAGTTCTCAGGTCGGTTTATTTTCTCAGAACAAAAATATCAAACATTTTTTTTCTTGAAAGAACAACCTGTATAAACAATACAAAACTTCACGGCATCCTACTCCCATTTACAGACTCTCCACAAGCCGCCCAGAACCTGCGAGAGGTAGGATGGCAGGAAAGTCTGCTTCAACGAGGGTGGAGAGGAGAAGAGAGGGAATATCCTCCCCTCTCCTCCAGCAGCACTCGGTTCCTCTGGGAACAGTCTCTGAATGTGGTAAATAAAATTTATCTCCAAGGAAATCAGGTTGTGTATCTACACAGAACCCGCTCAACCTCAAACCAAGACTGTGCTCTTCCCTTCTTGACCAAAACAGAGACGAGACGCTGAGATCTTCATGTGCCCAGAGGTTGGTCTCCTTCCTCTCCAAGACCCGCTCTTCCTCAGCTCGCAAGGTCCTAGGATAATGAAATACCACGGTTAGTGCCCCACAGGGATCACTAGTGTATTTTATTCTATTTTAGCATTAAACAGTCAATCATCTCCACGCAGCCTTCTCTTCTCCAGGCTGAACCCCCCCAGCTCTCCCAGCCTGGCCTCCCAGCAGAGGGGTTCCAGCCCTCCCAGAATTGCTGGGGCCTCCTCTGGCCCCGCTCCCCCAGGTCCCTGTCTCTGCTGGGCTGAGCCCTCCAGAGCTGGGCCCAGCCCTGCACGGGCGGCTCCCCAGAGCAAAGCAGAGGGGTAGGATCCCCTTCCCAGGGGAGGTGGAGCTCCAGTTTGCCCCCAAAGCCGTTCAACACCTGGGATAAGCCACACTCCACCACATTCCTGCTTTCTGATGGGCCTGTTGACACATTTCAACATCCCGCTGCTCACCACATTGCTGCAGCTGGCACCTCTGAGGTAACTCGGGGAGGAATACTGACACAGAGCATTGCCCTGGTTTGTCAGGGTGCTGACAGTACCGAAACACTGCTGAAAAGTCAGCCTCGTCCCCCCGTCACCCAGAGGATGAACAGCGGAAGGAAAAAAATAGTAATAAAAATCAGATAAATCCTTGGAAACCTTTCCGCAAGGTAAGCCATTATCTGTCTCCCACTAAAGTTCTGAGGGTACCTTCAAAAGATGCCCTGTATTTTCCCTCAGCTCAAGAACAGCAGGAGCCCAGACCTATTTTGGCTACTCTTCCAGCAGCCGTAGCCCCACCAGCTTGCTCAGCCTGCTCGGCTGCAGCGCTGAGCTCTGTAAACGTAAATCAAATTACTAGTAGTAAGATGGGGAAGCCTATTCCTTAGAGGGTATCGACTTACAGGCTGCTAACCAGAAGGCAAAAACCAAACAACAACAAAAAAGCAGCAGTAATTGTGAGGAAAACAGATGCTTTAGAGGCCAAAGGATGAGAAGAAGCATCACAGGATGCTCAAAATCCACACCTCATTCATTATAGAACCTTGAAAGGCACCACAGGATCACAGGATAATTAGGGCTGCAAGGAACATCAGCAGGTGTCTAGTCCCACCTCCTGCTCAGAGCAGGGTTAGCCATGAGGTTGACCAGATTACTCACCTTCCTCCAAGCACCCTGAGGCAGTCGGGTTTTAGTCAGCCTGGGCGCTCAGAGCCACACGAAACCCGTGACTCAAAGGCCTGAAAACTGAATCTGACTCGGGACAATGTGCCCCTCGCAAGGGCTTCCTCCCGATTCCAGTTTGGGGTAACAAAAGCACAAAACAGTCGAGCAACTTTTCAAGGTTGCCAGAAACACACAAGAAAAGACTTCTCACCTAGCACAAACCAGGAATCACGGGACCAAGTCAGCATGGCCACTGTCCTGGTTCACCCAGGCTCGGGAAATCCCACCTTACAATCTCAGTTAACAGGTCGTCTTTTATCACCAAACCTTCCAAACCTGGGGGTTAACAAGGTTTGTTGTAACACGCGATATTCAGGCTGGCAGCGCTTTCTAGTGTCTCTCCCAACCCAGGAGAAGGGGATGAGGAAGTTTCTAAAGAAGGAAAATGACCTGAGGACACTTCAGCTCATCTCTTCTCTTTGAAAATAAATCAGAGACAGAAATGCTTAAATCATTTCTCCAGTTCACAGCATCAAGTTCTAGCAACTGGGACAAGGAAAGAAAGGTTTCTACAGCGGGAAATAATCATTACACTCGATGTGCTAACGTGTTCTGTAGAGAAAAGCATCTTTGCTCCTGCTAAAATGCAACTGACTTCTACTCCGCTCCTTGTCAGTCTAATAATAG
Organism: Todus mexicanus; assembly: GCA_013389965.1. Lineage (NCBI taxonomy): Eukaryota > Metazoa > Chordata > Aves > Coraciiformes > Todidae > Todus > Todus mexicanus. Next base: position 203 of record WEIS01009056.1, on the reverse strand, counting down.
CCCCGCGCAGCGCTTCCTTTCACATGTCTCTGATAGACACACTTAAAAGACAATCACTTGCAGTTTCCACTGGCTGTTAGTTGTGGTTCGGGGTGTCTAGCCGGGTACAAACCCCTCAGCTACTGAGCCTTCTTGTGTACCATAAAAAAGGAAGGATCAAACTGTGTGCCTTCTGCTTTCCCGGCTGCTATCTGAAGTAACAG